>MU785383.1:4623-15461 GCA_026770625.1 Nicotiana glauca
TAACAGAGTCAAACTTTCCTCGGTTCGGGATTAAACCGGTGACTTGGGACACCATTATATTCTCAAGTGGCGACTCTAAAATTTTTAAATAATTAATCCCGTTCCGACTGTCCTTAAATTGGAAAAAACTCCTCTACGCCCTCGCGGGTATAGTAGTGTTAGAAAAAGGAGGTGTGACACAAGGAAAATTATTTATTGCGTTCTTTATTGTATTACTTTCAGGATATGATATTCCCCACAGCATGTTTTCCCCTTTCCCATTATTATCTGCTTAATCTCCATTGTTGTTATTTTCTCGTATATGATTTAACTGCACAGGTTCATGTTTTTATCATGTCCTAGCGTCATCACTGCTACACCGAGGTTAGGCTCAAAACTTACCAGTACATGGGGTCGGTTGTACTAATACTGCACTCTGCACTTTCTGTGCAAATTTTAATTCTGGACCGCACTGATCAGAGTTGGGTTGCTGCCTTTAGTCCATAGGAGACCCAAGGTAGATCTGCCGGCATTCGCAGACCCTGGAGTCCCCTTCCAGTTATCCTATTTTCCCTATTTTCTTTTACTTTCGAGAAAAAATGTATTTTCTTTAAACCAGTATTTGTAGTTACTCTTAGAAATTCGTAGATTATGATACCAGATTTTTGGGTAGTCGTGTGTTAATGTTTAGATTGTTATAAATTTCCATACTTCTTACTTTGTTTTGGTTTAAATTACTGTTATTTACTATTTTGGATAGTGGTTAGCATGTTAGATTTTTATATGTTCGCTTGCCTGGCATTCTAAAAGTTAGGCACCATCACGATCCCGACGGTGAAAAATACGGGTCGTGACAAGAACTCATTCCAGAAAAACAAAGGATCAACATAGTAGTGCAAACCGTGGTGAGTATGTAATTCAACATATGATCAACATGCTTATGTAGTTCAAATACATATAAGTATGCAAAAGGAAAGAAATTGAACATTGCCGAGGTTTAAAACACTAACCAGTAGGAAGAATCAAAAGAGTAAAGAGTGTAATAGCAAAAATCCCAGGTCTTCGATGCTTAAGAGTTCACAAGAACCTCGAGAATGGGCTCCGAGCAGTGCTTGCACCGGAGGAGGTCGTTCAATGGCCTTGGCTTTCAGTCTGCCCAGAATTCAATGATTTTAGATAGTGCTCGAGTGTAAGAGTGAGTGAGTGAGTGAGTGAGAGAGCGAGAGAGTAGAGTAGTGAGAACAATAACAGTGATTAGGTGATTCCAAAGTCTGTTGAAGGGGATTTAGGGGAGGGGTTTATATGGTAGCAGATTCAACACAAAAAAATAAGGAAACACGGTATATTAAACACAGAATAAGGAAAATATAACATGCGAGAATCAATTAGAATCAATTTTAGGGCAAATAACACATAAAATAAGGAAGTACAGTAGATTAAAGAGAAAATAAGAAAAAATTCATCAGTCAAACAAAAGAAAGGGAAGAATATAACATGCAATCGAAAATCAGTAAAGGAAAATGAAAAATCTCATACTCTAGTTGGGACTAATGGCCTTGAATCTAACCAATAATGAAAGAATAGTTCATTATAGCGTGCATATAGATGAAATATCCTCCAGATCTTCACAGAATCAAAGTAGATCGATCCTATTCTTGAGAAGTAGTTCTTACCAAAAATAGGGCAAGAAATAAGTAACACCATAGACATGCATATAATAGTAGAGTATCACAGAATAGGTAAGTAAATCATGGATTGATTCCATATTTGGGTTGGAATCGGAGAAGGTTAGGGTATGGCGGCTAGGGTTTACTAGAGGCGAGTGGAGAGATGAGAGGATAATGAGGCGGTTGGGCAGGGTTACTTGAGTTATGGTTTTGGGTAAGGGGTAATTAAAAGGGTAGGTTAATTATGGGTCCGAAAATAGGTAGAATTTGGGCTATTATTTAAATACCCCAAAATTTATCAAAAATACTTTATAAAAAATTCTTAATAAATAAAATAAAATATTATTTATACTCTAAAATACTTAAAATAATAACTTTGTATTATAAAATACAAAAATACTATTTTTACACAAATAATATAAAATGAAGAGCCTTCATGTATGAATATAGGCCATTTTTGTAAAATTAGATAATAGCTTAAAAATGCTAATGTAATTAGATGAAATGAAATAAAATATTTGAAACACATATTATAGGTGCAAAATAATAATTTTAAGTAACTAAGTCATCACAAAATGATTTAAAGGGATAATTACTAAGTATTTATATAACTAAATGCAAGAAAATTAATTTAAAAGCTCTAAAAATTAGGAAAACTATGAAAAATGCTTGTATAGGTTTGTCAACTAAATAATGATACAAAAATGCTATTTTGAAAGTATATATATATTTTAAAAAATATGAGGGCAAAATTGGGTATCAACAAACTTCCCTCGCCGACCTCCTCATGTCGAGGCGGTTCAACTTCAGCACCTACTTGTTTGGAAGCTTCTTGTATCGTGACACCAGTCCGCATGCGGGCCACCAGCTTGGATTTATCTTTTTCTTCTTCTTCTTCGGACTCATCCCTTAGCCGATGGACTGAGTACGAGGGTAGAGCGCCGGAGCTTCCCTTAGGCTTGCGTGACCTCCTATTTTGTTTTTTATTTTCCAAGTTCGGGGAACTCGGGACCCGTTTTATCTTCTTTTCATCACCCTACTTCGGAGTTGGGGACTTGAGAGGAACATCCTTATCACCGGATGAAGGCCTCATAGCAAGGTCTTTGGGGATGCTTACAAAAGAAAAACAGAGCCAATAAGGATTCGACAGTGCATGGAGAAAATCAAACATTATTGAATCGAAGAAGAAAACTTACCATGATTATGGGCCTCCCATCGACTCTCCGATAATTCGCGCCATGTGCACTCAGAATATGGTCTCTGTGACACGAGAGTCTCGACCTATTCCTTGAGTTGAGGAACTACATACGACATCCGAGATATGGCTACACCACAAAAACACCGATAAGAAGGAAGGAAAGGAAAGAAACAATAAATAAAGTCTTTAAGGAGAAGTTATACTTACGCTTCATGTTCCATTTCTCAGGAAATGGCATACCCTCGTCAGTGATCAAGTCCGAGGTCCTCACTCGAAAAAATCGGCACATCTAGCCTCGGTCCCGATCCTCGTCTATACTCGAGAATGGGGCCCTGGTGGCCCGGCCAGCAAGTTTGATTAATCCTCCTTGATATAGTCAGGGACTGTACAGGCGCATAAGATGATCAAGGGTGAAGGCACATCCCTAGATTTTGTTTACGAAAAAAAAAGAGAATCACTATCCTCCAAAAAGAGGGGTGAATCTGACCAAGCGTCACTTCGTACCTTTTGCAGAAGGCAGTAATGATCAGTTCTAAGGGACCTAACATGAAGGGGTAAGTGTAAACACTTAAAATACCCTCCACATGGGTAGTAATTGATTCCTCAGGCGAGGGCATCACCACGTGTTTATCGGTCCAGTTACAATCCTCTTTGACCTTGGAGAGGAAATCATCGATAATTGTACATATATACCTCGAGATCGGTTCAAATCGACCCGGTACCGAGAACGTTTTTTTGATCTTGAAATCAACACCAATTGGGCACCCACTTTGAACAAACTCCTCAAGAAGTGGCTCCGTCGCAGTCCCATCACCAGCAGGCCGTGATGAAGATGATTTTTCTTTCTGTGGAACAATCTTAGAAGTTTTCGTCATTTTTATGCAGAGATGAAGAAAAAGAAAGGTTGCAAAAGGTTCAATAAATATGAACATAGAAGGTGGAGAGTGAAGGGAGTCTTAAAGAACAAGAGTAGAAGAAGCTTTTTTGAACATATAGTTTGAATAAGTGAAAATTGGGGTATTTATAGTTTGTTAATGACGGTTCAAAATCACTAGTGCCGACCAACACTGACATACATTTAATACCTTGAAGACCGGACCGATGGGACGTTTCAATGACCTTTTGTTGCTTATGTCTCAGAGCGAGGTTTAGAAGTTCATATCATCTCTCATCATCTTCTCTCAGAACAACGAGGGGACTATTTGTAAACGGTCAAAACCGGGTTCGTCCGTTGTTTGACCAATCAAGGCTGAAACATGGCAGGTCAAAACTCGAGCTCGGGTTATATCAAACCAACGTGCAAAATTAGACCGTCGAGCTCGTGACCCCAAGACCAGGCAAGATCGAGATCGTGCAAGATCAAGGGAAACTTACCGAGCCAAATAACAGAATGGCAAAATATCCACAATCAGTCTAAAATCACGGCAGAATTCTCGGCACGTATCGAGAAGAGGCTGATTAATTAGCAAATCATGGGATCTTTTACCTAGTATGGAATTGTACCTAAAGTAGAACACCCCAACTATATAAAAGAGTGTTCTGATAATTTGTAGGACACGTTGTAGTGCACAAATAAAGCAATACACTGATCATTTCTAGTTTTTACCATCTTGTTGTTCAGTTCTAACACTAGTTGAGATATTTCTTGGCTCAAGGGTGATCAAAATCAGAAGCTAAGGCTGTTCAATTTTGTGGTTTGCATTTATTTTCTTATCGTTAATTTTAATATTAATCTGTCTTCTTAATTTGTATCAAATTATATCATGTATCCTTAATATTGCGTACAAATTTAATTGTTTTCCAATTCTAAGGGTAAATAGTTTGGCGTCCACTGTGGGGTGGGATAATAGTGATTACCTGGTACAAACTTTTATTACACATACTATTTTACACTTGTTCTTTTAAGTATCTTTGATTCTAGGACCAAAATGTCAAACTTTCAGTCAGCACCTCTACACGTTGATAATGATTTCGGCCACCACAGCGAAAATGATAACATAGACTAGGGAACAATATACCCCGGGTTGGCTTCGATGGATTTCCGGCTGTAGATCTAATCGACATTAGCTCACATGTAGCCATCAATACAAATTTGGCCGTTGATTCCGAAGACAGTATCCGTGGGGATGTTCGATCAGCCGCTCAAAGCGCACGTTGAGGTGAAGATGGAGGGATCAGCCTGTGGGTGATCTTCAAAATATTGCAGGCTCAGCAGGTAGCAATAGCCCATCTCCAAACCAGAATCACCCACCGAGTAGGGTTGAGCTAGAGCCGTCCAAGAAAGTTATACATAGGGTCGGATCCGTTTCAAGTAAATCAAACGAGAAAGAATCGGAGACCAATCCCGCAATCATGAGGATGCTCAAAGTGACAAAACGAATTGAGTCGCGGGAAAATAAGATCGAAGAAAACGACAAGAAGGTGGAAACTTACAACTCCACTGTCAATCAAATCTCGGGGGCACCACCGATACTAAAGGGGCTAAACTCCAAAAAGTTCGTGCCAAAACCTTTCCCCCCGAGTGCGGCTCCGAAGTCGATCCCCAAGAAGTTCCGCATGCCCGAGATTCCTAAGTACAATGGAACGACTGATCCGAACGAGCACGTCACCTCTTACACATGTGCTATTAAAGGGAATGATCTAGAGGATGATGAAATCGAATTTTTCTTGCTAAAGAAATTTGGAGAAACCCTGTCAAAGGGAGCCATGATATGGTACCATAATTTACCACCTAATTCTATTGACTCATTCGCTATGCTTGCAGATTCTTTCGTGAAGGCACACGAAGGGGCCATCAAGGTCGAAACCAGGAAGTCGGACCTGTTCGAGGTAAGGTAAAAGCACAAGGAAATGCTCAGAGAATTCATGTCTCGATTCCAAATGGTTAGCTTTTGTTGAGCTTGGATTGGTTTGCTTTTGTTGGGTTTTTTGGATTTTTGAATTTTTTATGTTACATGAATATTATTTCAATCTTACTTTGTTAAATTTTTGTAAGTAAATATATGCTTAGTAAAAACTAAAAAATTGACAAATTAAACATATGATCTATTAACATATTCTTATGGAAAAATTTTCTTAGTAACATATGGTAGTTATTTTTTTAGTCATCTGACAATAATTTTTTGTTGATGTACAATTTAAAGGTTAACTGAATTTAATAATTAAACATAAAAATTAATATGATACCTATATAATGATATGTTCTACCTAATTTTAAATTATTGAAATACCACTTCAAATTCGAAAAAGATATAAGAATTTAATAGATCTTGACATATGAATTTGGAAGAACAAATACGCAGTTCATTAACACTTGATGAGAAAGTGATCATACAACCCATTATTTAAAGTTTATAAAAATAGAGTACTTCATGTTTAACTAATATTACATTCCATAAGAGAACCACAAATATTTCTAGATATTTTTTAAAGAAAATTCTATGAAAAGTCTTAAAAGTATATATTCTATATATTTAAATATCGATTTGTTTTTTTTTACTCAATACCAAACAAAACCTAATATGATTTTTTGATCAATTAGGTTGACTTTTTCCTGTTCGGTTTGTACACCCTTAATCATGATATCCCATTTGTTTTATGTTCTCTTGATTTCAGGTCACCTTTAGTTAATATACCCTATTTCCCTAACATATATAATAGTCATGCATTTTCCTATCTGTCTCTGCGCATATTTTATATGTATAAAGTTGTGTTATCTCCTTAATTGTCTGCCATTATTATATTGTAAAGACTATTATGAAGTATTTCCATGGTGGAAAATACGAAAAACGAGACAGTAAATTAAATCAGCTTAAAAATGAGAATGTTATTTGTTTCAGCCTATTTTCGAAGATATCAAACATAAAATATCATCTTATTACTAATAAATTAAAACTGGAATACAACGAAAAGAATACAAGTGCCAAGGTGTCTTCTTTCCTAACCAATTAGGAAAAAAATTATTTCCTGAAAAAATAAACAATAATCATAAGCACACAAATACAAAACAGAAGCGAACATTTTCCAAATACATATATTGGAGCTAGAAAAACAAAAATGAAAAGTTGGTTTATGCGCATTGGAAATTCTCGAGGCAATATTTTCCGCAGCTGTTGAGAAGCAAGTTGAGGGAAAGAGGGACATTAAGGTTGATTCCCAGTACATTGGCTTTAATGGCAATGCAAAGGCAAACAGCAGCATCAAGATCAGCCAGTTCTTGAATTTTTTTTTTTTTAAATAAACCAATCATCCAGGTTTTCATCCCCCGTGGTGATGGGTGTTTGGCTGAACCCCTACCATGTCTATTATATAAACAAAAAAGGTTACACTGAGGGGGCATAAACCTTACCTCGGGGATACCTTTCTACCTAAGGAGAGGAAGAGTCTATGGGCAAAAATACATATTAGACCATTTTCTCTCACTATACACAGAATTAACTTACCAAAAAATTGAATTTTTCATATCTAATTCTAAGAGAAGGGACCTGCCATATATCCATGAAGAAAGGGCCCTTGGCCGCTTTTGGTACCTATCTAAAATCCTATGTGTGATACCTTCATTAGCTTTGGTGGCCTCTTTAGCGAACCAATCTGCCACTTGATTTGCTTCGTGAAGGCAATGGGTAACAGGTGCCCTGCAGGTGACCAGAATCTCCATTAATTTCTCGGCCTCTTGTTTCAGCTTATTGTTGCTTAGATTTTTGGTCTGTAGTATGTCATAGATCATTCTCGAGTTAGTTTTCAGAATGAAGTTTGATATTCCTTTGTTTTTGCACCATTCATACCCATACTTGATGGATTTCAATTCTGCTTCATTAATACTATTACAGATGAAAGGCATCGAAAAAGCCATGACAAAGCCTCCCTCTTCATCTATGAGAATCCCTCCAATCCCTGCTTTCCCATTTTGTTTGTTAAGACTTCCATCAATATTCAGCTTTAGATAGCCCCTGGGAGGCATCTCCCATACCACACTCTTCTAAATAGGGACAAGTTTAAGATGTTCAATCCTCTCAATCATGACCAGAATTTTTTACCCTCGGGAGTCGTGATGGCACCTACTAGTGAAAGCTAGGCAAACAAACCATCTCTATTATTTACCTTTTTCCTATTTTAATCCTTTAACAACATCATATAAATAATATAATTTAAAAAGCGGAAGACTCAAATGTAATATTTTAATAATGATACCAATACCAATCCATAATATAAACTACCCAAAACTGGTGTCACAATTTCACAGACTGTCTAGGAATACTACAAATAAGGATTCGAAATATAAATACAACGCTGTCTCTGAAATACATAAAAGAAACATAATGAAAGGATAGAAGGAGACGTCAAGGCCTGCGGACGCCTGCAGGACTACCTCGGTTCTCCAAATGGACTGAAGGCAGCAACCCAAAGCTAAGGTCCGTATGCTCCAGTATCGGGATCTGCACAAAAGAGTGCAGAGTGTAGTATCAACACAACCTACCCCATATGATGGTAAGCTCCTAGCCTAACCTCGGCGAAGTAGTGACGAGACTACCAAATAACCTATGCAGTTAAATCATATACATCGGAAAAATAAAGGCAGAATTATACAAGTAAAGATAGGAGGGGGAAAATATGCTGCGGGGGAATCAAGTAACAACAGAAAACTAATAAATAGACCGTAAAGACCACTATAACTCAATTATCAACAATAATTAGGGAATCAAAGACAAGTGCACGACATCACCCTTTGTGCTTTTACTCTTGTCCTCACCATAAGAATCAATATAGTCGGCACAGAATCACCCTTCTTGCTTTTTCCTCACATAATCATGGCAGAGAATGATCCTTCGTGCATTAACACTCATATAATGACACGAAATTGTACATCGTGTGGCACGCCATCACCATTCGTGCTTTAACCTCACAATATCGGCATGACATCACCCTTCGTGCATTAACACTCTCTCACAATATCATGCATGGAATCACCCTTCGTGCTTTAACACTCTTCCTTAACCAAACAACAATCACAAAGTAATATGGGCAAGGGAATCCATAAAATCACAACAAAATCCCGGTAAGGGAACAATAGCATAACAACAATATCCCAGCAAGGGAAACAACATCAAAGGCAATAACGTCCCAGCAAGGGAGATAATATCAAAAGCAACGACATCCTGGCAAGGGAGACAATTTCATAAACCTCTTCTCTTTTCCACAATTACTTCACAACTCAATTTACAACTTGAGCCAACGCTCCATAATGTTCAATTATCAATGATACTTTCACAAACCAGTTCACAACTTGAGACAACTCTCTACAATATTAAATTACTAATAATACTTCCACAAGCCTTGTCCACCAATTTATGTCATCACATAAAGCATGAAAAATACGAAACGGAGTCACATTTATAAAAGTACAAGACTCACAGGCATGCTTGACACCGACGTACAGATACTTGTTACCATGCCTATACGTCGTACTCAACAATTAATCACATAGCAAATAAGACACAACTCCTAATCCCTCAATCTAAGGTTAGATGATCAATTCCAACTCGACACTACGCAATGGTAGGAAGAGCAGGTCGCAACAGCTTTTACCCGAATAGTGGTTCGAGATCGAATTTCCAAAGGGAGCTTGGAGTGGAGTTGTATTGTTTGTCTAGCCTAGAGTTGCGTATGTGCTTCTAATTATACTTATAACATTTTTTGGGATTTTTGTATTTATCATTACCGTTATAAACTAATGATTAAGCCTAAATTATGCTAGGAGAATATTGCTAAGTTGTATTTAATATAAAGAAAGGCACTAGGGTCGTGACACTACCTAGGTGGCTAGCTAATGGGTAGAAGTTACTAGGGGTAGATTGATATATTTGGGGCTTAAGCTATAACTGTTGCACATTAGTACCCATTCTCACACCTCTCGGTAGAGAGAACGATTTTGCTCAATTGGCTCTCTCAAGACCAATTGGGTAGGCCAATTAGACCAAGAAACTAGGGTTCAAGTAGGGTAATTACTCTCTCGAGGTTTAACCCGTTAATTGGGACTACCATTTCTCATGGGTCCATCCCAATTCCTTGCTGGGTCAATTTTGGGGGTCATGGACTCTCTTTCTCAAGAAGAGTTAGACCCACTAAGCTTGAATCCATGTTTGCAACCACAAATTCGAAATTGAAACACAAAATTAACCCAAATAACAAACACCCAATATCAATCTCACCCTAGATGGCAACACCCATCAACTACCCACACTAGGGTTGAGCCACAACCCTAGCTAATGGGTTTAGCTACACATAATTAAAGAAGAAATAGAAGAAGTAGATGAGGAACTAAACATATTAATTAATTACTAAATAGAATCTACAATAATAAAGAGCAAAAGTGCCAAAAATGGCTAAACTAGTCGTTCTCACGAGCTCAGCAGCTTCAGAAAAGCAAAACTTGACCTAAAAATGGAAAAAGGTCCTATTTATACTGGGCTAGAAAAACTGGACAAAAATATCCCTGCGGGGTCAGCGCGGACCGCGCAAACATGACCGCGGCCGCACTGGCTCTTGAACTCTTTGTTTCTACTTCTCTAAAGTTGAGGACCGTGGACCGTGTAAAAATATAGCATGGCCGTGGTGGAAGTTAGCACAGCCGCACAGAATTGGAAGCGGGCCGCTTTGCTTGGAAGTGGTCAAATATTTGGCTCTCTGAATCTCTGCTCCGCGGACCGCGTAAAAGTGTAGTGCGATCGCGGAGCCTGGATGCTGGCCGCGTGGAAATGACCGCGACCGCGTAGCCTTCAGAGCTTTTCAGTCAAGGTCGTCGGATTTTGAGGTCCTTTCGCAAGGGTCCAGATCATTCCATTGGGGAGAAAGCAGGAGTCATCCATATATAGTATAGATGAATAGTACCAGTGGCGTCTAGGATGAAGACGGGGAGTGACCGGGTTATAAGTTGGGCAGCAGTGTTCTCACTTCCAGGAATACCTACATCTGGGAGGAGAGCGGCAGAAAGAGGT
>MU785383.1:15601-32814 GCA_026770625.1 Nicotiana glauca
GGAGCTTTTCAGTCAAGGTCGTCGGATTTTGAGGTCCTTTCGCAAGGGTCCAGATCATTCCATTGGGGAGAAAGCAGGAGTCATCCATATATAGTATAGATGAATAGTACCAGTGGCGTCTAGGATGAAGACGGGGAGTGACCGGGTTATAAGTTGGGCAGCCCCTTGAAGATGCCCTTCTCTGAACCTCCTAGTGCGGCCGCAGTCACAGTTGCGCGGTCCGCACTTCCTAGTGCGGCCGCAGTCACAGTTGCGCGGTCCGCACTTGGGCCTCTTTTCCTCAACTTCCTTGGTCTTTGACACTTGAGCAGGTTTCACTCCTTTCTGAGCCGATATTTGACTTTCGTCGCTTTGTCGATCAAACCTGCAATCAAGTACAACTTGTGAGTGTTTTGGGACTATTTTGTAAAAGTTTTATAACAAAAGCGTAAGCAAGTAGGGGGCATAAAAACATTAAAATCCTAACTTATCATTAGACCAAACACTTACCTCGATGCCACGAACACAATTCAAGCCTCAACTACCGCTTTACCTCTTGTTTCCACCAACAATTCGCTTGTATCTGGCTACAGTTTAATTAATACTATTAATAATTTCTAAATAAATCAACTCTAATGCATGAAAATGGGTTTCCAAATGATTTCCCCAAAATTCAAAAATTGACCCCCTGGCCCGCTTGGTGCAAACCCAAAATTCGAACAAAAATCTGATTACCCATTCACCCCCAGCCTGAATATATAATTGGTTTTGGAATCTGACATCAATATGAGGTCTAAATACCCAAATTTTAATATTCTTAGGTTTTATCCAAAATTTCCGATTCCACCATGAAAACCCTAGATTCTAGGATGAAATCTTATAAAAAGAAGTTAAGAAGTGAAAGAAATGAGTTTTAAATCACAGATTCAACTAAATTATTATTTCAAACTTGTATCATATTTCGGAACCAAAATACGGACCCGATACCATCAATTTCAATGTCTTTCATTTCTCAAAAACTCTTACATTTTCCTGAAAACAATTTTCTTGAAAAATTCACTTCTCGGGTCTGGGACCTTGGAATTCAATTCCGGGCATACACCCAAGTCTCATATTTTCATATGGACCCTCCAAGATCGTCAAATCACGGGTCTGGGTCCATTTACCTAAATATTGACCGAAATCAATTTAAATTCATTTTAAAAGCAAGCTTTGTCATTTTTTCATAGATTTTTCATATAATGAATTTCCGGATACGCGCCCGGACTGCGTACACAAATTGAGGTGAGACAAAAAGGAGGTTTTAAGGCTCCAGACACAGAATTTATTTCCAAAACAAGTGATGACCTTTTGTTCATTACATTCTCCACCTCTAAAACAACCATTCATCCTCGAACGGACATAATAAGGAAGTACCTGAGTCGGAGAAAAGATGGGGATAATGGATCCGCATATCGGACTTTGACTCCCTAGTCGATGCCTCAACAGGATAATCTCTCCACTGAACACTAACAGAAGGGAAACTCTTTGTTCTCAACTGACGAACCTGCCGGTCTAGAATAGCTACCGACTCCTCCTCATAGGACAAGTCCTTGTCCAACTAGACAGTTCTGAAGTCTAACACGTGGGATGGATCGCCATGATACTTTCGAAGCATGGACATATGAAACACTGGATGCACGGCTGATAAACTCGGCGGCAACGCAAGTCGGTAAGCCATCTCTCCCACTCAATCAAGAATCTCAAACGGGCCAATGAATCTAGGGCTAAGCTTGCCCCTCTTCCCAAATCTCATCATGCCCTTCATATGCGACACCCGAAGTAATACGTGCTCGCCGACCATGAATGCCATATCACGAACCTTACGGTCGGCATAACTCTTTTGCCTGGACTGAGCTGTACGAAGCCTATCGTGAATGATCATGACCTTGTCCAAGGCATCGTGTACTAGATCCATACCCAACAACTGAGCCTCTCCCGAATCAAACCACCCAACCGACGACCGACACCGCCTACTATATAAAGCCTAATAAGGATCCATCTGAATGCTCGACTGGTAACTGTTGTTGGCAAACTCTGCTAAAGGTAAAAGCTGATCCCACGAGCCTTCGAAGTCAAGAACATAAGCTCAGAGTATATACTCCAAAATCTGAATTAGTACGCTCGGACTGCCCGTCTGTCTGAGGATGAAATATTATGCTCAACTCGACCCTTGTGCCCAAATCACTCTGAAATGCCCTCCAAAAATGTGAGGTAAACTGCGTACCTCGGTCAGAAATGATAGACACGGGCACACCATTAAGACGAACAATTTCCCAAATATAGATCTCATCCAACCTATCAGTAGAATAAGATACCGCCACAGGAATGAAATGCACTGACTTGGTCAGCCTATCAACAATAACCCATACTACGTCGAACTTTCTCTGAGTTCATGGGAGTCCAACAACAAAGTCCATAGTGATACGCTCCCATTTCCACTTAGGAATCTCAATCTTCTAGAACAAACTCCCAGTTCTCTGGTACTTTTACTTTGCCTGCTGACAATGCAAAAATCGAGCCACATGTGCAACAATATCGTTCTTTATCATCCTCCATCAATAATGCTGCCGCAAATCCTGATACATCTTAGTGGCGCCCGGATTAATAGAGTACCGGGAACTATGGGCCTCCTCTAAAATCAACTCTTGAAGTCCATCCACATTAGGCACACAAACTCGACCCTGCAGCCTCAAAACTTCATCATCTCCAACTGTAACCTGCTTGGAACCTACGTGCCACACTGTGCCCCTAAGAACTCACAAATGAGGATCATCATACTGCCGATCTCGGATGCGCTCAAATAATGAAGAACGAGCGACTATGCAAGCTAACACACGGCTGGGATCGGAGACATCCATCCTCACGAACTAATTGGCCAAAGCCTGAACATCAAAAGCAAACAGCCTCTCACCGACCGAAATATATACAAGACTGCCCATACTGGATGACTTTCTACTCAAAGCATCGGCAACAACATTGGCCTTCCCCGGATGATATAACTACGTCTTGAGTTGGGTGTCTACTATGGGCATAAGGAATATGTGGTACATTACGGTTTCTCCCAAATCAGTAGCTGAAATTAATAGAGCATTGGCATTGTTGGCTATTATATGTGAAGAGTGCATTTTTGGAAAGGACCTTGAGTTTTGGTTTGCAGTGCGTGGCTGGTAGCAGGATTACTGGGTTTTAAGGCTTTCGAGGTTCATATTTCATTGTGCGGTCAAAAACTCTATATGAGTGCTTCAGCACAATGATAGGGTGTGAGTAATATATCAGCCATTTGATTATATAGTGGAGTTAGAGTATGGAAATTTTGGTATTCCTAAGGTTTTACGGCTAGATGCCGTCATATGTGAATTATTTCTTGTTTTCGGATTGTGGAGATACATTAAGGATGAGGTAGTTAATAGCATGCATGATTGATAGGTCGCTGTGGAATTTTGGAAAGTATATTTACCTATTTGAAAATAATCAGGATTTGGTTGGGGGCTATTTGAAAGCTCAATGAGAATATGTATCCTGTATCAGATCAAGTTTGAGTGCTTCGGCGAGATCGTCATTTTGGTTATGTTATCAAGCAGAATGGATATTATTTGTGCCCTAGCCTATGATATGTGCTACTCTTTTATGATGTGTTAGGCGGCGAGTTTTTATGATTATTTCCCGCGCAAGTAGTAATCCTGTTAGGGCCTTATGGCGATGCGGGCAAGATAGCCCTCGTGATGTTGATTTGCTTATTGCACCTTAGTCGTGCTTGCTTCTTTCATGTGTTAACCCTTTCATTTATTTTCCCACAGTTTTATTTATGCACCTTGTTGTACTTGATATCAGCATTCATATGTTTATGAGCTCGAGCATTTTGGCTTGATGAGTATTTAGGAGCCCGTTGCACGCCGTAGCTTAGCCATTTCCCTCATTGGTAGAGGATAAGAATTTTGGTGGGTTTATATACAAATTCACTTCATGTAGCTCTTAAAGAGTTAAGAAGAAGGAAGAGACTCGCCGTCGTCGTCGTCGCTCGCTCGGCACGGCTTCGGCTATGGCTACGGCTTCAGCTTCGGCTTCGGCTTCGGCTTCGGCTTCGGATTCAGATTTGGATTTGGTCAAATGATTGATTGATTAATTTTTTGGACCAAATTTATTTGTTAATATTGAATATTAACGTAATATTATCCGTGTTTGTAACAGTTATTTTTCCAATCCGTGAACATTAATTAAAAGGCCCACCATGAGTGCTTCCTCCATTACCATGAGTGCTTCCTCCATTAATTCCACTAAATGAGTGGAATTGCACTATAAATAGATGGTGAGCAAATTGTTGAAACACACAAAAAAAAAAAAAAGGAAAAAATGGACATATTGTGAAAATAGATTTCCTCTTGTGTTTACACTCAATGTTTGGCTATACATTACATTCCTTCCTCTCAGAATTTCCATTCGACTTCTGAGTTCTCCTCTCTTATTCTGCATTATTTTTTAACTACAAACAAAGCATCCGTAAGTGTGATTTGCTGCCGAACTTTGTATTCGCTGAAACACTGGGGTTTGAAGTACCGCTACACCAGTGTGTAATTCGTTCTATCCTGGGAGGAAATAATCCATAACCTTGGGTACTAGGAGGGGATTAAATTCCTTAAGGAAACACTGTGAATTCAGTGGGCTCGAATTATTTACTGTTTCATTTATATTTACGTTTATACGCTAATGTTCTATTTTTTAGAATTATTATTTCCAAATACACCATAATAACCAAGAACCAACAAGCTTAAGGAATTTAATAACTTTTATTTCTATATTTGTGTTATTCTTATTATTGTGGAAACTAAAACCTTTGTGGTTTTGTGTACTCCCGTTTTGGAGAGTAAAGCCTTCGTGGCATTTTGTTGGAGATTAAAATCTACGTGATTTTTTAACTCTAGTTTTAAATGTTTATTAAACATTTGTTTGTGTCATTTTTACAGAAAAAATGGCAAATGAAAGTGGAAACCAAGCTGTTCCGACGGTGACTGTCAATGCATCAACAAGCCGAACACCAGCGTTGGCACCGGCAGAAAAACTCAAAAAATTTTCCAGGATTGATTTCAAGTGGTGGCAGCAGAAGATGTTCTTCTACTTGACTACGTTATGTCTACAGAAGTTCATCAAGGAAGATGTTCCTGATTTGCCCGATGAAATTCCAGAGAATGAAAGCTTTCTCGTGATTGAGGCGTGGAAGCATTCTGACTTTCTGTGCAAGAATTATATTCTTAGCGGGCTGGATGATAATATGTATAATGTATACAGTGGCGTGGAGACATCAAAAGAATTGTGGAGTGCGCTTGAAAAGAAATACAAAACTGAAGATGCCGGGATGAAGAAATTCGTCTCCGCAAAATTTTTGGACTACAAAATGGTAGATAGCAAGTTTGTTATTACCCAAGTCCAGGAATTACAAGTGATTATTCATGATCTACTTGCTGAAGGTATATTTCAAATAAATACTGATGTTGAAAGTAAAAATTTTAGTATTTTTACTAATGGAATTTTCATTGAAGGTCTTGTCATCAATGAAGCATTCCAAGTAGCAGCAATAATTGAGAAGTTGCCTCCATTATGGAAGGACTTCAAAAATTATTTGAAACACAAACGAAAGGAGATGTCCCTTGAAGATATCATTGTTTGATTGAGAATCGAAGAGGACAATAAAGCTGCTGAAAGGAGAGGCCGTGGAAATTCAACAATAATGGGAGCAAATATTGTTGAAGATAACAAAAAGAGAAAGAAGGCTTCTGGTCCGAAATACAACCCAAGAAAGAAGCGGTTCAGTGGAAACTGCTACAACTGTGGGAAAACCAGACACAAATCTACGGAGTGTCGTGCTCGGAAGAAAGACAAGAAAAGAGGTCAAGCAAACATGGTAGATAAACATGATGATGTTGATGACTTGTGGGCCATGCTTTCTGAATGCAACTTGGTGGGAAATCCGAAGGAGTGGTGGATTGATTCTGGAGTCACTCGCCATGTTTGTGCCGTGAGAGAAGCATTTTCTAAATATGCTTCTGCTGGACCCGAAGAGACGTTTTCTATGGGAAATGCCGCTACAACAAAAATTGAAGGATAGGAGAAAATATTTCTCAAAATGACTTCTGACAATGTCATGACTTTAAATAATATCCTTCATGTTCCTGAAATTAGGAAGAACTTAGTCTCTACTGGACTTCTTGTAAAGCACGGTTTCAAGTGTGTTTTTGTATCCGACAAGGTAGTCATAAGTAAGAATGAAATGTTTGTAGGAAAATGTTACCTTACAGAGAGCTTTTTCAAGCTGAATGTAATAATTGTCGAAAACAATAATAAAACTTCAGCTTCTTCTTACTTACTTGAGTCAAATAATTTATGGCATGAATATTTGGGTCATGTCAATTATAAAACCTTGCGAAAAATAATTAACTTGGAAGTATTGCCTAAGTTTGAATGCGAAAAATCAAAATGTCAAATATGTGTGGAATCTAAGTATGTTAAACATCCTTATAAGTCGGCTGAAAGGAATTAACATCCTTTAGACTTAATTCACACATATATTTGTGACATGAAGTCAATACCATCTCGCGGTGAAAAGAAGTATTTCATAACTTTTATTGACGACAGTACTCGATATTACTATGTTTACTTACTTAATAGTAAAGATGAAGCAATAGACGCATTCAAGCAACACAAAAATGAAGTTCAAACGCAACTTAACAAGAAAATTAAAATGATAAGAAGTGATAGGGGTGGTGAATATGAATCTCCTTTTGAACAAATATGTTTAGAATATGGAATTATTCATCAAACAACAGCCCCTTACACGCCCCAATCTAATGGGATTTTAGAAAGAAATAATTGTTCATTAAAGGAGATGATGAACGCATTTGTGACGACTCAAAAGGTCATCACCTGTTTCCTCATTCGTTCCGTGCTTCCGAGGCCTTGAAAACCTCACTTATAGTTGCCTCGATTTGCGTGCGCAGTCCGAGCGTGTAACCGGAAAGCTTTTATGTTGAAATATGTGAAGTCTGTGAAAAATTTGAAGAATTTTGATATTAACATGATTAAAGTTGACTTTGGTCAACGTTTTGGGTAAACGGACCCGGACCCGTGATGTGACGGTCCCGGAGGGTCCGTAGAAAAATATGGGACTCGGGCATGTGCCCGGAGTTGAAATTCGAGGTCTAGAACCCGAGTAAAAGAATTTTTCTGTTAAATTATTTTTCTGAAATTATTAATGAAAATGGAAATGAAAAATTATTAAAAGACTATGGTATCGGGCTCGTATTTTGGTTACGACGCCCAGTACAGGTCTTAAATATGTGTTAAGCACTTCCTGTGAAGTTTGGTCGAAATCAGACGTCGTTTGACGTGTTTCAGACCTAATTATCTAAAGTTAGAGGTTTAAGCATTGTGAAATGAAAATGATGATTTTGAGGCTTGATTCATTAATTTTGATGTTGTTTTGGGGATTTGATCGCTCGAGCAAGTTCGTAGGATGTTGTTGATTTAGTGTGTGTGTTTGGTCAGGAGCCCCGAGAGCTCGGGTGTGTTTTCGGAGGTGTTCGGGGTGGTTTTGGACTTAAGAAGTTGGCCGATTTTCTGCAATTTTTGCACAGGGGTTTTCTTCATCCTGTTCGCATCACTAGGTTCGCGTTCGCGTCTTGACCCTCGCGAACGCGTAAGCCAAATTCAGGCCCCAATATTTCTCTTCATCGCGTTCGCGTTCTGGCGATCGCGATCGCGATGTTTTGTTGTGTCCTCTATCGCGTTCGCGTCCCTTAACACGCGTTCGTGTAGGCCAATCTTGGACCCCCAGTATTTTTCCTCTACGCGTTCGCGTTGACCCTCACGCGAACACGATGAATTGCCCAGTCTACCCTTCGCGAACGCGGACCCTCTCATGCGAACGCGAAGGGCAATTTTGCCCAGTGAATTTTTAAGTTCAAAAACAGAACCATTACGCGATTTATTCCCATTTTTCATAAACCTTGTCTTCTCCACAGCACATAGGTGATTTTTAGAGCTAATCTTCACCAAAACTTCTTGGGTAAGTATTATCTAACTCGTCTTCTTCATTTTCTATCATCATTTATCAAATTCCTAGACCTAAATCATAAAATCAAAGTAGAAATTAAGGGTTTTGGGTAGAGTTAGGGTTTTGAGAATTTTTGGTGATTCAACCTCAATTTGGAGTCGAATCTTAAAACAAATTACATATTTGAACTCGTGGGGTTATGGGTGATTGGGTTTTGGTCCGAGCCTCGTGTTTGGACCATGTGGGCCCGGTGTCGAATTTTGGTAATATTGGAAGAATGCTAGGAAATGCATATCTAGGCTATGGGACGTTGCCATTGAGTTTTTATTGATACTATTGAATTAATTATGCCTAGATAACATTATTTCGGAGTCGGATTGTAGAGGAAAGGCGATATTTGAGGATTGATTGCTATTCTTTGGAGCATTCGAGGTAAGTGTTTGATCTNTGGACTCTTCTATGCTAATTGATGAATTCTACATAATGTGAAGAGTAAGTGGATTAGATATGAATTGTAAATTCTTTGGAGTGTTGGCTCGAACGATAAAAATACTATTGAGTAAAAAATAAAAGAAATGGAAAGAGATATGATTAATCCCTTGCCGGGATGGTTTGAGTATATTATTTATCTCCTTTGCCGGGATGTGAAAGTTTTATTGTTGCTCCCTTGCCGGGATTTAGCTGTTTATCTGTGTTTTCCCTTGCCGGGATTATTTTGTGTATTATATATTATTAAATGGGATCGTGTGGCACGCCGACCACTTATATATTATGAAATGGGATTGTGTGGCACGCCGACCACTTATATATTATGAAATGGGATTGTGTGGCACGCCGACCACTTATATATTATGAAATGGGATCGTATGGCACGCCGACCACTTATATATATTATGAAATGGGAGCGAGTGGTATGCCTACCTCGTGATATTATGAAATGGGAGCGAGTCGTACGCCTACCATATGGTATCATGAAATGGGAGCGAGTGGTACGCCTACCACGTGATATTATGAAATGGGAGCGAGTGGTACGCTTACCATGTGATATTATGAAATGGGAGCGAGTGGTACGCCTACCACATGATATTATGAAATGGGATCGAGTGGTGCGCCTACCACGTGATATTTTGAGAAAGGGGATCGAGTTGCATGCCTGCAACAAGAGGAAATTGAAACAAGTGAAAGTAGTTTGTTTTCCCTTATTCTGTGTTAGAAGAAATCAGATGTAGTTTCCATGTTTTTCTTGGTATTCCGTTTTATCTGCTACCCCATAAGCATGTTCCCCTCCCAATTTTAATTGTTTACTTTTCGCTATTATTTTGTTGTACTTGTGTATATATATCTGCACAGGTTTATCTGGTAGTCTGGTCTAGCCTCGTCACTACTTCGCCGGGGTTAGGCCAGGCACTTACCAGCACATGGGGTCGGTTGTGCTAATGCTATACTCTGTGCATCTTTTTGCACAGATCCAGGTGTTGGAGCAGCGTTTGAGTAGCAATAGCATTCTGGGAGCGAGCTTCCAGTCCAGGTACATTCAAGGTAGCCTTGCTGATGTCCGCAGGCCGGGAGTCCTTTCTATTTTATTCAGTTTGTTATCATTTGTACCGAAGCAGACAGTTTATGTTTCATTCAAACCTTGTATTTTGTATTCTCTAGACGTTCGTGAGTATTGTGACACCAGTCTTGGGTAGAAGATTTGTTAATCTTCTGCATTTCTTTCAGTTAACTATGTTTGAGACTTCCGCTTTATTATTAAATATTTCATTATTTCTAATATTGTCGTGGTTCGTTAAAAGAGGTAATTGATAATTGGCTTGCCTAGCTCCTATTAGTAGGCGCCATCACGACTCCTGAGAGTGGGAAATCCGGGTCGTGACAAGTTGGTATCAGAGCTCTAGGTTGCATAGGTCTCGCTACTCACAGACAAACTTGGTAGAGTCCGAGGGATCGGTATGGAGACGTCTGTATTTATCCCCAGAGGCTACAGAGTTAGGAAAGTTTCACATTTGTTCTTTCTTGTCGTGCGGTTCTATTTCTCAAGTACCGATTGAATTTCTATTCTGTTTCTCTGCAGATGGCGTGAACACGTGCTTTCTCTTCTACCGCGCAACAGTCCGAGCCCCTAGCAACAGCTCTAGTGGTGGAGCCTCAGGTTGATTTGGAGGAGGAGGTGCTAGCCCCAGCAGTCCCGGTGGGCCCGGCTCAGGTCCCAGAGGGGTTCATTGCCATCCCAGTTCTTCAGGATGCTCTAGTCCGATTGGTAGGCTTCACGGAGAGTGTCATTCAAGCGGGTTTGCTTCCAGAAGTTCAGCCAGCGATGGCAGATCAGTCAGGTACAGTGGCTCATGCCGGGAGCGAGATCACTTTTTAGGAGGCGGCCAATGTGGGCTGTAGAGTTGAGGTGGTCCTGCCACAGCGAGGCGGTCATAGGTCGGATAAGAGGCCTCGTCATGCAGGCAGATTCAGTAGTACCTCGTCAGGAGGTAGAGGTTCTTATGGTAGAGGCCATCCTCCCAGGCCTTTTCAGTCAGCTCTCCAGGTCACTCATGGTACTTCAGGTGGTCATTCAGGTTGACAGGGTCAGCCTCAGTTCCTTCAGCTGCAGCGTTCGTGTAGGTGTTGTGAGTGTGGTAAGTATGGTCATAATAGGAGGGTTTGCCTGAGGTTGAGGGGTGCTCAGCCGCAGCAGACGAGGTCTGGCCATGCTTGTGGTGATCTGAGGCACATTATCAGATATTGCCCTCGAGTTTATGGCAGCTTCCAGCATCAGGGTTCTCGTGCTATGATTCAGGCACCGGAGGTTCCACAGCCTGCCCATCCAGCTAGAGGCGGTGGCAGAGGTGTTAGAGGTGGAGGTAGAGGTCTTAGAGGTGGAGTTCAGGTCGCCAGAGGTAGGCCAGAGGCCGAGTCTTCAGGTGCAGACGTTATAGGTACCATACTGATTTGTATTAGAGATACTTCAGTGCTATTTTACCTTGGTCTACATGTTCGTATGTGTCACCCAATTTTTCACCCTACCTGGTTATGTCCAGTGATGCCTTGTGTATTCCTGTTTATGTATCTACACCGGTGGGCGATTCTATAGTGGTCGACCGAGTTCATCGTTCCTGTGTGGTAGTGTTTGAGGGTCTTGAGACCCGTGTTGATTTATTGCTCTTAGACATGGTATATTTCAACGTTATATTAGGGATGGATTGGTCGAGAAGGGATGTTTAGCTTATCTAGCGTATGTTCGCGATTCCAGCGCAGAGGTTCCATCTATTGATTTCTGTTCCTATTGTTTGGGAGTTCCCCGAGGTTTTCCCTTCAGACCTGCCGGGTATGCCGCCCGATAGGGATATTGATTTCTGTATTGATTTGGCCCCAGACACGTAGCCCATTTCTATCTCGCCGTATCGCATGGCCCCGCCAGAGTTGAAGGAGTTAAAGGACCAGTTGCAAGACTTGCTAGAGAAGGGTTTTATCAGGCCTAGTATTTCTCCTTGGGGTGCGCCGGTGTTAGTTGTGAAGAAAAAGGATGGATCGATGAGGATGTGCATTGATTACCGGCAATTGAATAAGTGACGATTAAGAAAAAGTATCCACTGTCGAGGATTGATGATTTTTTGACCAGCTTCAGGGCGCAAAGGTGTTTTCAAAGATAGACTTGAGATCTGGCTACCATCAATTGAGGATTAGGCCATCCGATGTCCCTAGGTCAGCATTCCGCACTCAGCATGGGCATTCTGAGTTTTTTGGTCATGTCATTTGGGTTGACCAATGCCCTAGCAACATTTATGGAGTTGATGAACCGAGTGTTCAGACCTTACTTGGACTTGTTCGTGATAGTCTATATTGAAGATATTCTGGTGTACTCCCGTAGTCAGAAGGAGCACGAGCAATACCTCAGAGTGGTTCTTCAGACTCTGAAGAATAGTCAGTTGTATGCTAAGTTCTCGAAGTGCGAGTTCTGGTTGAGTTCAGTTGCATTTCTGGGTCATGTCGTATCAGCAGAGGGTATTCAGGTGGACCCGAAGAAGATTGAGGTAGTCAAGAATTGGCCTCGACTAGCTTCAACGATTGAGATTCGGAGTTTCTTGGAGTTAGCAGGTTACTACCGCCGGTTTGTGGAGGGGTTTTCATCTATAGCAGCCCCGATGACCAGATTGACCCAGAAGGGTGCCCAGTTCAGATGGTCAAACGAGTGTGAGGAGAGCTTTTAGAAGCTCAAGATAGCTCTGACTATGGCACCGGTATTTGTTTTGCCCATGGGTTTAGGGCCTTATACAGTTTATTGTGATGCTTCCCGTATTGGGCTTGGTGCGGTATTGATGCAGGGTGGTAGAGTCATTGCCTATGATTCGAGGCAATTGAAGATCCACGAGAAGAATTATCCGGTTCATGATCTAGAGTTGGCAGCCATTGTTTATGCTTTGAAGATTTGGAAGAATTACTTATATGGTGTGACGTGTGAGGTGAACACTCATCATAAGAGTCTACAATACTTGTTCAAGCAGAATGAGTTGAACATGAGGCAGCGGAGGTGGTTGGAGCTATTGAAGGATTATGATGTTACTATTTTGTACCACTCGGGGAGAGCCAATATGGTGGCCGATGCATTGAGTAGGAAGTCCGCCAGCATGGGTAGTCTTGCTTATATTTCGGTCAGCCAGAGACCGCTTGCCTTGGATATTCAGGCCCTGGCCAATCGATTTGTGAGGTTGGACATTTCTGAGCCTAGCAGAGTGTTATCTTTCATGGTCACTCGTACTTCATTATTGGAGCGTATTCGTGATCGGCAGTTTGATGATACTCATTTGTGTGTCCTGAGAGACATGGTGCAGCGTGGAGGTGCAACGAAGATGACTTTAGATGACGATGGTGTTTTGAGGTTGCAGGGGCAAGTTTGTGTGCCCAATGTCGATGGGATTCGAGAGTTGATCTTAGCAGAGGCCCATAGTTCGCGGTATTCTATTCANACCTGGTGGGTTGTTTCAGAGGATTGAGCTTGCCGAGTGGAAGTGGGAGAGGATTACCATGGATTTCGTTACTGGACTTCCGATGACTCGGAAGAAGTTTGATGCTATTTGGGTCATTGTTGACAGCCGGACCAAGTCAGCGCATTTTATTCCTGTTGCAGCCACCTATTCACCGGAGAGGTTAGCTGTGATCTACATTCGAGAGATTGTTTGCCTTCATGGAGTGCCGGCATCTATCATTTCGGACCGGGGTACGCAGTTTACCTCGCGCTTCTAGAGAGCAGTACAGCAGGAGTTGGGCACCCAGGTTCAGTTGAGCATAGCGTTCCACCCTCAGATGGACGACCAGTCCGAGAGGACTATTCAAATATTGGAGGATATGCTCCGAGCTTGTGTCATTGATTTTGGAGGCTCGTGGGACCAGTTTTTTCCTTTAGCAGAGTTCGCCTACAACAACAGCTACCAGTCTAGCATTCAGATGGCTCCATATGAGGAGTTGTATGGTAGGCGATGTCGGTCTCCAGTGGGATGGTTTGAGCCGGGGGAGGCTCGGTTATTGGGTACAGATTTAGTTCAGGAGGCCTTGGATAAGGTCAAGATCATTCAGGACAGGCTTCGTTCGGCTCAGTCGCGGCAAAAGAGTTATGCGGATCGCAAGGTTCGAGATGTAGCTTTCATGGTTGGTGAGCGAGTATTGCTCCGTGTATCGCCTATGAAGGGCGTGATGAGATTCAGGAAGAATGGCAAGCTTAGCCCTAGGTTTATTGGCCCATTTGAGATTCTAGATTGTGTGGGAGAGGTGGCTTATAGACTTGCATTGCCCCCTAGCTTGTCAGCCATGCATCCAGTATTTCATATGTCCATGCTTCGGAGGTATCACGGCGATCCAGCCCACGTGTTAGATTTCAGCACTGTCCACTTGGACAAGGATCTGTCTTACGAGGAGGAGTCGGTAGCTATCCTAGACCGGCAGGTTCGACAGTTAAGGTCGAAGAGTTTCCTTCAGTGCACGTCCAGTGGAGAGGTCAGCCTCCTGAGGCATCGACCTGGAAGTCTGAGTCCGATATGCGGAGCCTTTATCCTCATCTATTTCTTAACTCAGGTACTTCTTTCTTTTGTCCGTTCGAGGACGAACGATTGTTTTAGAGGTGGAGGATGTGACGACCCAAAGGGTCATCACCTGTTTCCTCATTCGTTCCATGCTTCCGAGGCCTTAAAAACCTCACTTATAGATGCCTCGATTTGCGCGCGTAGTCCGGGTACGTAACCGGAAAGCTTTTATGTTGAAATATGTGAAGTCTATGAAAAGTTTGAAGAATTTTGATATTAACATGATTAAAGTTGACTTTGGTCAACATTTTGGGTAAACGGACTCGGACCCGGACCCAGACCCATGATGTGACGGTCCCGGAGGTTCCGTAGAAAAATATGGGACTCGGGCATGTGCCCGGAGTCGAAATCCGAGGTCTAGAACCCGAGTAAAAGAATTTTTCTGTTAAATTGTTTTTCTAAAATTATTAATGAAAATGGAAATGAAAAATTATTAAAAGACTATGGTATCGGGCTCGTATTTTGGTTCCGATGCCCGTTGCAGGTCTTAAATATGTGTTAAGCACTTCCTGTGAAGTTTGGTCGAAATCGGACATCGTTTGACGTGTTTCGGACCTAATTATCTACAGTTAGAGGTTTAAGAAGTTTGAAATAAAAATGATGATTTTGAGGCTTGATTCATTGATTTTGATGTTGTTTTGGGGATTTGATCACTCGAGTAAGTTCGTAGGATGTTGTTGAGTTAGTGTGTGTGTTTGGTCAGGAGCCCCAAGGGCTCGGGTGTGTTTTCGAAGGTGTTCGGTGTGGTTTTGGACTTAAGAAGTTAGCAGATTTTCTGCAATTTTTGCACAGGGGTTTTCTTCATCGCGTTCGCATCACTAGGTTCGCATTCGCGTAGTTCTGTGCCTTTCCCCTTCACATTCGCGTCTTGACCCTCGCGAACGCGTAAGCCAAATTCAGGCCCCAATATTTCCCTTCATCGCGTTCGCGTTCTGGCCATCGCGATCGCGATGTTTTGTTGTGTCCTCTATCGCGTTCGCGTCCCTTAACACGCGTTCGCATAGGCCAATCTTGGACCCCCAGTATTTTTCCTCTACACGTTCGCGTTGACCCTCACACGAACGCGATGAATTGCCCAGTCTTCCCTTCGCGAACGCGGTCCCTTTCCCGCGAACGCGAAGGGCAATTTTGCCCAGCGAATTTTTAAGTTAAAAAACAGAACCATTACAGGATTTATTCCCATTTTTCATAAACCTTGTCTTCTTCACAGAACATAGGCGATTTTTAGAGCTAATCTTCACCAAAAATTCTTGGGTAAGTATTATCTAACTCGTCTTCTTCATTTTCTATGATCATTTATCAAATTCCTAGACCTAAATCATGAAATTAAAGTAGAAATTAAGGGTTTTGGGTAGAGTTAGGGTTTTGAGAATTTTGGGTGATTCAACCTCAATTTGGGGTTGAATCTTAAAACAAATTGCATATTTGAACTTGTGGGGTTATGGGTGATTAGGTTTTGGTCCGAGCCTTGTGTTTGGACCATGTGGGCCCGGTGTCGAATTTTGGTAATTTTGGAAGAATGCTAGGAAATTCATATCTAGGCTATGAGATGTTGCCATTGAGTTTTTATTGATACTATTGAATTAATTATGCCTAGATATCATTGTTTCGGAGTAGGATTGTAGAGGAAAGGCAATATTTGAGGATTGATTGCTATTCTTTGGAGCATTCGAGGTAACTGTTTGATCTAACTCTGGCTTGAGGGAATAGGATTAGAGTGTTATAAATTGCTAATTGCTAAATGATCGAGTACGGTGTATAGGCATGGTGACGAGTATCTATACACCGGTGTCTAGCATGACCGTGGGTCCTTGTTTGTACTTATTCTGATATTTTTGGGACTCTTCCATGCTAATTGATGAATTCTACATAATGTGAAGAGTATGAGGATTAGATATGAATTGTAAATTCTTTGGAGTGTTGGCTTGAACGATAAAAATACTATTGAGTAAGAAATGAAAGAAATGGAAAAAGATATGATTAATCCCTTGCCGGGATGGTTTAAGTATATTGATTATCTCCCTTGCCGGGATGTGAAAGTTGTTATTGTTGCTCCCTTGCCGGGATTTAGCTGTTTATCTGTGTTTTCCCTTGCTGGGATTATTTTGTGTATTATATATTATGAAATGGGATCATGTGGCACGCCGACCACTTATATATTATGAAATTGGATCGTGTGGTACGCCGACCACTTATATATTATAAAATGGGATCGTGTGGCACGCCAACCGCATATATATATATATTATGAAATGGGAGCGATTGGTACGCCTACCACATGATATTATGAAATGGGAGCGAGTGGTACGCCTACCACGTGAAATTATGAAATGGGAGCGAGTGGTACGCCTACTATGTGATATTATGAAATGGGAGCGAGTGGTACGCCTTCCACGTGATATTATGAAATGGGAGCGATTGGTATGCCTACCACGTGATATTATGAAATGGGAGCTAGTGGTATGCCTACCACGTGATATTATGAAATGGGATCGAGTGGTACGCCTACCACGTGATATTTTGAGAAAGGGGATCGAGTTTTACGCCTGCAACAAGAGGAAATTGAAACAAGTGAAAGTAGTTTGTTTTCCCTTATTCTGTGTTAGAAGAAATCATATGTAGTTTCCTTGTTATTCTTGATATTCCGATTTATCTGCTACTCCATAAGCATGTTCCCCTCCCAGTTTTAATTGTTTACTTTCCGCTATTATTTAATTGTGCTTGTATATATATATCTGCACAGGTTTATTTGGTAGTCTGGTCTAGCCTCGTCACTACTTCGCCGGGGTTAGTCCAGGCACTTACCAGCACATGGGATCGGTTGTGCTGATGTTACACTCTATGCATCTTTTTGCACAGATCCAAGTGTTGGAGCAGCGTTTGAGTAGCAGTAGCATTCTGGGAGCGAGCTTCCAGTCCAGGGACATTCGAGGTAGCCTTGCTGACGTCCGCATGCCCGGAGTCCTTTCTATTTTATTCAGTTTGTTATCATTTGTACCGAAGCAGACAGTTTATGTTTCATTCAAACCTTGTATTTAGTATTCTCTAGACGTTCGTGAGTATTGTGACACCAGTCTTGG
>MU785383.1:43022-75849 GCA_026770625.1 Nicotiana glauca
CTTTCCTTAATTGGGTCTGTGTGACGGATGTTAGTATAGAGGTTTCTACCATTGATTCAGTT
The DNA here is from genome assembly GCA_026770625.1 of Nicotiana glauca. Classification (NCBI taxonomy): domain Eukaryota; kingdom Viridiplantae; phylum Streptophyta; class Magnoliopsida; order Solanales; family Solanaceae; genus Nicotiana; species Nicotiana glauca. The sequence goes on from MU785383.1 coordinate 43,085, forward strand.
CCGATATTGAAGGACTTTTTCGGATGTGTTTCTTATGGACGGGCATGTCGCCGAGCGAGATTGTGGATTTCGGCATTTATTTGGTGCCGGGCATCGTATCGTACGGCTTCAGCAGGAGTTATAATAGTGGAAGAAGCAGCTTCAGGCTTCTTGGTATTGAGTTCGTTGGCAGGCCGATGTGGCTATGTATTTAGCTTGAGTTAGCTTGGTTAGTCCCAAGTTGTATTGTTGAGGGATAGGTTGATTCGATCGTTAGTGAACTTGCTAGTGATCTGGGGAGATCTATGAGTTGCTTTTCTGTGCTGTGAGACGTTATGATTTGTCGGGTATGGGCACATGTGGTGCGGTTCTATTGAGGGTTCATAGAGAAAGTTGAGCGGGAAGAGTAATTGAGTGTTGTTTGGTAAATGGAGTATTGGTTATGACCTATCGGGTTGCGTGTCGTATGTCATTTGTTTCACTGTGGGTGTAATGAATTGCTTTGGTTTCAGACATCAAATCGTACGTAGCTGTCGATTTTGAGCAAGTGACTTGAGGTGCTTCATGTGTAACAGTGTTTGGATAGGATCGCACATTGTAGCGAGGCTACATGGAGATATGAACTTTCGGGGTAGATTTAAATATTCTATTTCTATGACGTGAGACGGGGTCGCAGCCTCGTGTTGTGATGGTATTGATAAGCTTGAAGTACAGCTCTTTTGTTTGAGTCATTTTTCATGATTTGAGGATGTTCAGATCGTTTCTTATTAGTGCGTGTATTATGCAAGTGGTGGCTTAGGCCAGTATCGAAGTGTCATATCACCAGAGTGGTGTGTTTGATTCGAGGTGATCGTTGGGGTCATTAAAGAATACGAACAGATTTGATTTCAGCTTGTTAGAAGGATAATATCGAGGTTCGGCTCGGAAATCTATTGTGGTATTAGTCAAAAGGGAAGTGGCTTCATGAATGGTTGATCTGAGAAATGGTTACGGTTTATTGTGGGTTTCATTTATCGTTGGCAGTATATGAAAGTGTTGGAATAAGACTTTAGCTAAATAAGAGGGTTCCTATCGGTATTTTGTTGTTGTGGGTAGCTGCTGCGAATAGAAGTTATCGTTTCGAGCGTTGGGGAGTATGTAGAATATCATATGATTGTACCTGAGGTTGCAAGTATGGGTTATTACAGCTGGTTCGGGACTATTCAAAGTATAGGTGTGAGGTTTTGATCGTATTGATGGTCTCAGAAATGAGAAGGTAGTTCTATGATTTATGGGCTAGACTGGATTGGGTAATGTCACGACCCAAATTCCCAAACCCAGTTGTAATGGCACCTCTCGTGAAGACAAGGCTAGCCAACAGAACAACGACGCCCCTTTCAATATTATTAAACATAAAGGAATAGATAAATGCAACTTAGTGACAATAATAATCAATATCTACAACCCAACACAACCCGACCGGGGTGTCACAAGTCACGAGCATCTAAAAAGCCTGAACACAACTAGAGAGTCTGTAATTTACATGAATGATTTTAAAATCAAAGGAGGGAAAATTAGGTGCCGCGAATGCTGGCGGTCACCTTACTCCGCTACAATCTGTGGCGGTCACCTTACTCCGCTACAATAGTGATACCTTCAATCAGCTCAAAACCCGCTACCGGGCGAACAATACCTGCAACTGCACACGAGGTGCAGGGAATAAAGTGAGTACTCCAACTCAATGAGTAATAAAAGTAAATAATAACTGAGCGGTAAGAAATAACGTAAGAACACTCCACCATGCTATATAGGACAATACAACCTTTTGAGAAAAACAGTACAACTGTGAAAATCCTTTAGAAACATCTAGCTCAGTTAAAAACCTCTTTTGAAAATATGTTTTTACCAACAGTAAGCATATGAATGCGATATCAGGTAGTGCAAGTCCGCACAAAAGTCAGCCCCTCGGGCACAACACTCTATTAACAAATAACACCAGGGTATCTGGTACACAGTGCAAGAAATAGCATGGATGCCAATGATATGAGAGTGCTGAATGTCATGCCACGTAGTACAAATAGAAATCAATGCGTGAATGCAATGCAATGCACATGACCGCTGTGGCGCGCATCCCGATCAATTTGGGTACCCGCGCTCACTGTGGGGGTTCAGACTCCGGAGGGGCTCCTACAGCCCAAGCGCAATATCAATATCACACCGCCGCGGCACGCAGCCCGATCCATCCTAAGCCCAGAAATGCACACATAACACTGCTGCGGTGCACAACCCGATCCATGCTCAGTCCAGAAATGCACATAAGCCCCTTGGGCAATAGTAAAATAGCAATTCTCAGCTCAAAACGTCATTAAAATATCATTTAAGTTTTCAAATCTTAGAGAGATGGCTAAGTTTGAAAAGTACTATTTAAAACCTTGGACAAAGATCAAATAATATGCAAAGTAATGCAAAAACAGTGATATCAATCCCTGAAGGATTCAAATAATCGGCACGAAGCCCAAAACATGGCAATAAGCCCAAAATCATGATAGCATCAAGTAGGTTTCAGTCAATCACGCAGTAAAATTAACAACCGGGATGGACCAAGTCACAATCCCCAACGATGCTCTACCCCACGCTCATACCTAGCGTGCAAGTCACCACAATACAACACTATGATGTGCAAATCCAGGGTTTCAAACCCTCAGGATATCATTTACAAGTATTTCAAACCAAAATCAGAGCGAATACATTACAATATGCTAAGGGAACAATACCCAATCGAAAACAATTGAAAAATATCAAAAATCTCGAAATTAGCAAAACCCGAGCCTCGGGCCCACTTCTCGAAAAATTACAAAACTTACATTACCGGATTCTTGTCTCGCCAGGAGTTCATACATACCAAGAACTCCCAAATCGGAGCTCAAATGACCTATCAAATTCCAATTTGAATTATCAAAAACTCAAGACCTAGTTCTTCACTTTTTAACCAATTTCCATGAATTTAAATGTTGAAATCATAATTAGATGATGTTTCTAGGCCATGGGACTTACCTCCAATCATTCCTCCTTGAATCCCTCTTCAAACTCGCCTCAAAGATGTTAAAGCTTGCTAAAAAATGGTGGAAAATGAACCCAAGTCGCGGATGAAATGTTCTTAAAACATTCTGCCCAGGTGACATTTCTTCTATGCGAACGCGAGGTCCCTCTTGCGTTCGCGATGCACAAAAATTCCACTGGCCAATTTTTACCCTTCGCGAACGCGGTGGCTTACCTACGAACGCGATGCTTTAGCTGCTACTACTACGCGAACGCAAGTCTTATGACCCGTACGCGAAGAACAAATATTACGGAACCGCCATTCCTCTTACCCGTCACGCGAGCGCGATGCATACTCCTAGGGCCCTTCGCGAATGCGATGCTCTATACGCGAACACGAAGCACAAAGACTCAGGGACCCAACTCTCTTCTACGCGAACGCGTGCTTCTCACCACGAACGCGATTCTCCCGGACTTTCCCTTATGCGAACGCGGACCTTCCTTCGCGAACTAAAGGCCAAATCTGGCCTGCACCTGCTGCTGGATTTTCTGCAATATTTTCCAACTCTAAACTCCCCGTTAGCCATCCGAAATCATCCCGAGGCTCCCGGGACCTCAACCAAAAGCACCAACATAACCCATAACATCATTCAAACTTGTTCCAATCATCAAAACACATCAAACAACGCTAAAACCATCAATTCACATCGGATTCAAGCCTAAGTTTCTTCAAAACTTCTGAAATGCACATTCGATCAAAAAACCGACCAAACGATGTCCGAATGACCTGAAAATTTGCACACATATCCGAAATCACCCAACAAAGCTACATCAACTCTCGGAATTCCATTCCGACCCTCGGATCAAAATCTCACCCATCAACCGGAATTCGCCATAATTCTAATTTTGCCAATTCAAGCCTAATTCTACACCGGACCTCCAAAATCAATTCCGATCACGCTCCTAAGTCACAATTCACCTCCCAAAGCTAACCGAATCACCGAAAATCACATCCGAGCCCTCTAACTCAATAGTCAACATCCGGTTGACATTTCCAACTTAAGCCTTCTTTAAAGAGACTAAGTGCCTCATTTCTTATCAAAACCATTCCAAATCAACTCTCACACACCACATACCGATAATGAAATATGAAGAAGCAATAAACGGGAAAAACAGGACAGTAACACATGAGACAACGGGTCGGCTCGTCACATCTTCCCCAACTTAAACAAATGCTCATCCTCGAGCGCACCCAGAGTTGTCCTAGAAGCCAACCAATAGCTAAATGACCTTACCAAGCATATACCCGGGGTGATCCCACGTCACCCTATCTCACATAGGTCCGATAATACAACACAACTGAAATTTCACAGTCCATCTAGGCCATTAACCGTAGAACCACATTGCACTTTCCGAAATCATACTCAAAATCAGAACCTCACGTCAATATTCAGAATAAACTCGAACCAGCTGTAATAAACCATGCCTGCAACCTCAGGTTAAATCATGCAATATATCACAAAATCCAACACTCGAAACGATAGTCACTATTCACAACAGTTTCCCACAATACTTAATTACCGATAGGAACCTCTTATTAGCTAAAGTCTTATTCCAACACTTTCATATACTGCCAATGATAAATAGAACACGCAATAAACCGTAACCATTCCTCAGGTCACCCATACATAAATCCACTTCCCTGTTGACTAATGCCACAATAGATTTCCGAACCAGACCGCGATTTTATCCTTCTAACAAGCTGAAATCACATATGTTCGAATTCATTAATGACTCCAATGATCACCTCGAATACAACACACCACTCTGGTGATATGGCACATTATCACAGGCCTAAGCCACAACTTACATAATCCACGCACCAATGGTGGGGTGGTCTGAACATACTCAAATTATGATAGATGACTCAAACAAAAGAGCTTTAACTCAAACTCCTCAGTACCATCACAACACAAGGTTGGGACCCCGTCCCACATCATAGAAATAGAATACCTGAATCTACCTCGAAAGGTCATAACTCCACGTGGCCTCGCCACAACGCGCGATCCTATCCAAACACTGTTACACATGAAGCACCTCAAGTCACCATGCTTAAAATAGACAGCCACGCATAGATTGATGTCTGAAACTAAGCAATCCATCACACCTATGGTGAAGCAAGTAATATACACCATCAAATCCTGAAAGGACACAACCTATGCGCCATTCGCCGAGCAACAGCCAATACGGACTTCCCTCAGAAACCAGGAAGCAAGACATACCAAGTAACATATGGAAAATCATTCTCAACATCACACTGTTGCGGCGTGCAACCCGATCCAGATAGCATACCCGTGGCGGCGTGCCACCCGATCCATACAAATATCTCACATAGGGAGATGCACATCGAGCCAAATTTGCTCATTATACCAAAATACCGAGTATCGGTCGTAAGCATACTGAGTGCATAATGATATCTACTTATAGCATTGTAAGCTACAAAACTCAACTTCCACTATGAATCTCGATAGCACCACACTATACGTGCCCACAGTCCAAAAATCATAACGCCTCACAGCACAGAAAAGCAACTCATAGATCTCCCCAGATCACTAGCAGGTTCAATAATGATCAAATCAACCTATCCTTCATCAATACAATTCGGGGCCAACCAAGCCAACTCAAGCTAAACACGTATCCAATCAGCTTACCAACAAACTCATTACCAAGAAGCTTGAAGCTGCTCCTTCCACTACTATAACTCATGCCGGAGCCGTACGATATGGTGCCCGACACCAAATCAATACCGAAATCCACAATCTCGCCTGACGACATGCCCAGCCATAAAGAACGCATCCGAAAAAGTCCTTGAATATCGGAACTGAATCGATGGTAGAAACCTCTATACTGACATCCGTCACAAAGACCTAATTAAGGAAGGCAATCCTTCCCAGCCGTCCGCTGATCTTTGGAATACCAACCACTCTGCTAGAACATAGTCCGATGCACCTCGCCACGCAACTTGTGGCATTTTCCTACATAACCCATAGCAAAATGGTCTAGATTAACCTAACACTGAGACAACCAGTCTACACCCCAATATCATATCCAGAATCTAATATACCAAGCAAAGAAAGATCCACTCGGGCTTCCAAACCCCCAATAGCCACTAACAGAACCAATACACACTATCTACAACCACTACATAGCCTGAACATGGGAACTCTCAGTCTCCAGCTCCACATAGCACACAAATTACTGTACCTGATCCCAAAATTCTACAGTATAAATACATATTACACCTCAAGTACCCAGTCATTCTTCGAAGATATTCTAAAATTCTCTTGTACCACCAAACAAACTCAGATATCAACAGTCGATATATCAAGAAAAATGCCGCAACACTACCGAAGTGCCATAAGCTTAATCACATTGCCCTTTTTCTAACACATATACCCTCGTCAAATCACTTCCAATTAGCAGTACCATCTCCTTGGTTACCTGAGGCTACCCGTTGCCTAGGAATTTTATGAACTTCTTTTCAGAATTGAACTGTAACCCATCCAGCCAAGACCTTCCGTCAATCCCATCTAGAAGAAGAATAATTACACACTCCATGCTTCGCATACCCATAGAAAATATACTCATCTTCAAACCATGGTAAAACCCAACAAGAACATCTCTGCCAACTCCATTTATACAAGCTAAACAGCCAGGACTGGATCCTTCTACCCGAACCAAGCTAAGCAAGCTGTCAGAACTCAAGAGCCTTGCTGCACAATACCAGTAAAAACTCATTACCTAGAACACATACGAAAAGTTAATCATATCCTTACCATACCGATTCGGTCTACTTTCAAGTTATTCCATCTATCTAATTTCTCTTTTTATTCATCATCCACTTGATACTTCTCCCTTGCTGTAGCATCACAATGCCTCAATCCAGGCTTACCACACGAGACTCGCACATAAGACCAAATTGTCTGAGACCCATAGGCCACTAAATACTCTCTCAACTGATCCCAGAAATACCACATGTCTTTATCTTTTCTAATAAAAACACAGTCCCTAGCCACATACAAAACCTTAAGACACCTGACTACTACATGTCAAATCTTGGTCACAATAAAACCATTCTCGAGAGTCATTCACTCTTACACAACTATAAATTATCGGACTTAACGAATAGAACTACTCGTGCCTTATTAGCACTCTAACACCGCATGACATGATCTCATACCAATACAAACGAACATCTTCCTTCTCTATACACTGAGCATTTTTTATCAACAACAGCTCAAGACATCCTATTATTTCCTCACATCTACGAAGCACCATGTAACCTTTATCAAAATTTTGCTTCACTCGTGCCATCCTCGGCTCATTTTCTACAACCAGGACTGATCCGCCAGCATACCTCAAAACGGAAACAACATAGCACATAACCGTGCGATCAGCTAATCAATAGAAACCTCCCCAACTTGGCTCGAAGCCATCTATCAGGACATATTTAATAACCCATAATACTTTTACTCTAATGATGCCACAATATTATAGTGAGATTAAACTCAAATCATCTACTAGTTTATGAAAACACAGATCCTCGGATACTGAAATCCTCTACAAACCTCGCATTCATCCCCACATCAGCTGAGTCCACTCTCTGAAGCGACCCAAATTTTCAAATTACAACACGTACCTTTCAATTACACATGAGATCTTCTAACAATATACATAAGAATCGTACCCCTTAAGAACACTCCGCAGGAGATAACCCACCTTCTTCGCCTCAATTTAGTATTTCAGCACACCTTCCACCGTCATACATATAACACAACCATTTAGTCTTCCTGAGTCTGAACTCATACCGCCACACGTGTTGCACTTTACTTACCAACTAGGAGACACGAAAATGTTCCTCACGTGCCCATAATCGGGCTACACATCAAATCACAATAGGAATTGAATCACTTAACAGTTCATCTATTATCCAGCAGACTTCTTCGTCACTACCAAGTCATATAGATACACCTCGCAATACTAACATAATCATCACATGGATATACAGCCGCCATTCCGGCTAAGAGGGGCAGTACCGAACATATAAGTTCAAAATATTTTCTCACACAATCAGCACCTCGGTGCTCAAGCCATAGGCAAAGATCCGGCCTCAAGTCCTCCAGACTGGCCCAATATCAAGCTCACGGAGATCACATCTCGCCCCTTGATCGGGGAGTCACAAGCCATCAAGGCACATACAATACTGAGCGCTCACGTGCGCATAAAGACGTGTGGAAGGAATTTCAAGAGTTATATCTCAAGCTGAATCAAGTACGCATGATAAGAATTCCAAGAAAGTGAAGTTCTCCTAAAGGTTATGCAGCCTCTCGAGGATAAATACAAACGTCTCTGTATCGATCCGCGAGACTCTACTAAACCTGCTCATGATTCGTGAGACCTAGTAACCTAGGCTATGATACCAACTTGTCACGACCCAAATTCCCAAACCCGGTCGTAATGGCGCCTCTCATAAAGACAAGGCCAGCCAACAGAACAACGAAGCCCCTTTCAATATTATTAAACATAAAGGAATAGATAAATGCAACTTAGTGACAATAATAATCAATATCTACAACCCAACACAACCCGACCGGGGTGTCACAAGTCACGATCATCTAGAGAAGCCTGAACACAACTACAAAATCTATAATTTACATGAATCAAATTAAAAATTAGGTACCGCAGACGCTGGCGGTCACCTTACTCCGCTACAATAGTGATACCTTCAATCAGCTCAAAACCCGCTACCGGGCGAACAATACCTGCAACTGCACACGAGGTGCAGGGAGTAAAGTGAGTACTCCAACTCAATGAGTAATAAGAGTAAATAATAACTAAGTGGTAAGAAATCACATAAGAACACTCCATCATGCTATATATGAGAGTACAACCTTTTGAGAAAAATAGTACAACCGTGAAAATCCTTTAGAAACATCTAGCTCAGTTAAAAACCTCTTTTGAAAATATCCTTTTTCCAACAGTAAGCATATGAATGCGATATCAGGTAGTGCAAGTCCGCACACAAGTTAGCCCCTCGGGTACAACACTCTATTAACAAATAACACCAGGGTATCTGGTACACAATGCAAGAAATAGCATGGATGCTAATGATATGAGAGTGCTGAATGTCATGCCATGTAGTACAAACATGAATCAATGCGTGAATGCAATGCAATGCACATGACCGCTGCGGCGCGCAGCCTGATCCATTTGGGTACCCGGCTCACTATGGGGGTTCAGACTCCGGAGCGGCTCCTATAGCCCAAGCGCAATATCAATATCACACCGCTGCGGTGCGTAGCCCGATCCATACTCAGTCCAGAAATGCACACATAACACTGCTGTGGTGCGCAGTCCGATCTATGCTCAGTCCAGAAATGCACATAAGCCCATGGGACAACAGTAAAATAGCATTTCTCAACTTAAAACATCATTAAAATATCATTTAAGTTTTAAAATCTTAGAAAGATGGCTGAGTTTGCAAAGCAATATTTAAAACCTTGGACCGAGATCAAATAATATGCAAAGTAATGCAAAAACAGTGATATCAATCCCTAAAGGATTCAAATAATCGGCACGAAGCCCAAAACATGGCAATCAGCCCAAAATCATGATAGCATCAAGTAGGTTTCAGTCAATCACGCAGTAAAATCAACAACCGGGAAGGACCAAGTCACAATCCCCAACGGTGCTCTACCCCACGCTCATAGCTGGCGTGCAAGTCACCACAATACAGCACTATGATGTGCAAATCTGGGGTTTCAAACCCTCAGGATATCATTTACAAGTATTACTCACCTCGAACCGGTGAAATTCCTCGCTCGCGATGCCTTTGCCCCTCAAATTGGCCTCCACGCGTGTCGAATCTAACCAAAATCATAGCGAATACATTACAATATGCTAAGGGAACAATACCCAATCAAAAACAATTGAAAAATATCAAAAATCTTGAAATTACGAAAACCCGAGCCCCGGGCCCATTTCTCGAAAAATTACAAAACTTACATTACCGGATTCCTCGTCTCTCCATGAGTTGATACATACCAAGAACTCCCAAATCCGAGCTCAAATGACCTATCAAATTCCAATTTGAATTATCAAAAACTCAAGCCCTAGTTCTTCAAATTTTCACCCATCTATAGTGAGATTAAACTCAAATCATCTACTAGTTTATGAAAACACAGATCCTCGAATACTAAAATCCTCTACAAACCTTGCATTCATCCCCACATCAGCTGAGTCCACTCTCTGAAGCAACCTAAATTTTCAAATTACAACACGTACCTTTCAATTACACATGAGATCTTCTAACAATATACATAAGAATCGTACCCCTTAAGAACACTCCGCAGGAGATAACCCACCTTCTTCGCCTCAATTTAGTATTTCAGCACACCTTCAACCGTCATACATATAACACATCCATTTAGTCTTCCTGAGTCTGAACTCATACCGCCACACGTGTTGCACTTTACTTACCAACTAGGAGACACGAAAATCTTCCTCACGCGCCCATAATCGGGCTACACATCAAATCACAATAGGAATCGAATCACTTAATAGTTCATCTATCATCCAGCAGACTTCTTCGTCACTACCAAGTCATATAGATACACCTTGCAATACTAACATACTCATCTCATGGATATACAGCCACCATTCTGGCTAAGAGGGGTAGTACCAAACATATAAGTTCAAAATATTTGCTCACCCAATCAGCACCTCGGTGCTCAAGCCATAGGCAAAGATCCGGCCTCAAGTCTTCCAGACTGGCCCAATATCAAGCTCACGGAGATCACATCTCGCCCCTTGATCGGGGAGTCACAAGCCATCAAGGCACATACAATACTGAGCGCTCACGTGCGCATAAAGACGTGTGGAAGGAATTTCAAGAGTTATATCTCAAGCTGAATCAAGTACGCACGATAAGAATTCCAAGAAAGTGAAGTTCTCCTAAAGGTTCCGCAGCCTCTCGAGGATAAATACAGACGTCTCTGTACCGATCCGCGAGACTCTACTAAGCCTGCTCATGACTCGTGAGACCTAGTAACCTAGGCTCTGATACCAACTTGTCACGACCCAAATTCCCAAACCCGGTCGTAATGGCGCCTCTCATAAAGACAAGGCCAGCCAACAGAACAACGACGCCCCTTTTAATATTATTAAACATAAAGGAATAGATAAATGCAACTTAGTGACAATAATAATCAATATCTACAACCCAACACAACCCGACCGGGGTGTCACAAGTCACGATCATCTAAAGAAGCCAGAACACAACTACAGAATCTGTAATTTACATGAACCAAATTAAAATAAAAGGAGGGAAAATTAGGTACTGCAGACGCTGGCGGTCACCTTACTCCGCTACAATAGTGATACCTTCAATTAGCTCAAAACCCGCTACCGGGCGAACAATACCTGCAACTGCACACGAGGTGCAGGGAGTAAAGTGAGTACTCCAACTCAATGAGTAATAAGAGTAAATAATAACTGAGCGATAAGAAATCACATAAGAACACTCCATCATGCTATATAGGACAGTACAACCTTTTGAGAAAAATAGTACAACCGTGAAAATCCTTTAGAAACAACTAGCTCAGTTAAAAACCTCTTTTGAAAATATCCTTTTTCCAACAGTAAGCATATAAATGCGATATCAGGTAGTGCAAGTCCGCACACAAGTTAGCCCCTCGGGTATATCACTCTATTAACAAATAACACCAGGGTATCTGGAACACAGTGCAAGAAATAGCGTGGATGCCAATGATATGAGAGAGCTGAATGTCATGACATGTAGTACAAACAGGAATCAATGCGTGAATGCAATGCAATGCACATGACCGCTGCGGCGCACAGCCCGATCCATTTGGGTACCCGGCTCACTGTGGGGGTTCAGACTCCGGAGGGGCTCCTATAGCCCAAGCGCAATATCAATATCACACCGCTGCGGCGTGCAGCCCGATCCATCCTCAGTCCAAAAATGAACACATAACACTGCTGTGGTGCGCAGCCCGATCTATGCTCAGTCCCGAAATGCACATAAGCCCATTGGGCAACAGTAAAATAGCAGTTCTCAAGTTAAAAACATCAATAAAATATCATTTAAGTTTTCAAATCTTAGAGAGATGGCTGAGTTTGCAAAACAATATTTAAAACCTTGGACCGAGATCAAATAATATGCAAAGTAATGCAAAAACAGTGATATCAATCCCTGAAGGATTCAAATAATCGGCATGAAGCCCAAAACATGGCAATCAGCCCAAAATCATGATAGCATCAAGTAGGTTTCAGTCAATCACGCAGTAAAATCAACAACCGGGAAGGACCAAGCCACAATCCCCAACGGTGCTCTACCCCACGCTCATACCTGGCATGCAAGTCACCACAATACAACACTATGATGTGCAAATCTGGGGTTTCAAACCCTCAGGATATCATTTACAAGTATTACTCACCTCGAACCGGTGAAATTCCTCGCTCGCGATGCCTTTGCCCCTCAAATTGGCCTTCACGTGTGTTGAATCTAACCAAAATCTGAGCGAATACATTACAATATGCTAAGGTAACAACACCCAATCAAAAATAATTGAAAAATATCAAAAATCTTGAAATTAGGAAAACCCGAGCCCCGGGCCCACTTCTCGAAAAATTACAAAACTTACATTACCGGATTCCTCGTCTCGCCATGATTTCATACATACCAAGAACTCCCAAATCCGAGCTCAAATGACCTATCAAATTCCAATTTGAATTATCAAAAACTCAAGCCCTAGTTCTTCACTTTTTAACCGATTTCCATGAATTTAAATGTTGAAATCATAATTAGATGATGTTTCTAGGCCATGGGACTTACCTCCAATCATTCCTCCTTGAATCCCTCTTCAAACTCGCCTCAAAGCTATCAAAGCTTGCTGAAAAAATGGTGGAAAATGAACCCAAGTCGTGGATGAAATGTTCTTAAAACATTCTGCCTAGGTGACATTTCTTCGATGCGAACGCGAGGTCCCTCTCGCGTTCGCGATGCACAAAAATTTCACTGGCCAATTTTTACCCTTCGCGAACGCGGTGGCTTACCCGCGAACGCGATGCTTTAGCTCTTACTACTATGCGAACGCAAGTCTTATGACGCGTACGCAAAGAACAAATATTACGGAACCTCCATTCCTCTTATGCGAACGCGACACCCGTCACGCGAACGCGATGCATACTCCCAGGGCCCTTCGCGAATGCGATGCTCTATACGCGAACGCGAAGCACAAAGACTCAGGGACCCAACTTTCTTCTACGCGAACGCGTGCTTCTCACCGTGAATGCGATGCTCCAGGACTTTCCCTTACGCGAACGCAGACCTTCCTTTGCGAACGCGAAGGCCAAATCTGGCCTGCACCTGCTGCTGCATTTTCTTCAATATTTTCCAACTCTAAACTCCCCGTTAGCCATCCGAAATCATCCCGAGGCCCCCGAGACCTCAATCAAAAGCACCAACATAACCCATAACATCATTCAAACTTGTTAAAATCATCAAAATACATCAAACAACGCTAAAACCATCTATTCACATCGGATTCAAGCCTAAGTTTCTTCAAAACTTCCGAAATGCACATTCGATCAAAAACCCAACCAAACGATGTCCGAATGAGCTGAAAATTTGCACACATATCCAAAATCACCCAACAAAGCCACAACAACTCTCGGAATTCCATTCTGACCCTTGGATCAAAATCTCACCCATCAACCGAAATTCACCATAATTCTAACTTCGCCAATTCAAGCCTAATTCTACACCGGACCTCCAAAATCAATTCCGATCACGCTCCTAAGTCACAATTCACCTCCCGAAGCTAACCTAATCACCGGAAATCACATCCGTGACCTCTAACTCAATAGTCAACATCCGGTTGACTTTTCCAACTTAAGCCTTCCTTAAAGAGACTAAGTGCCTCATTTCTTATCAAAACCATTCCAAATAAACTCTCACACACCACATACCGATAATGAAATATGAAGAAGCAATAAACGGGGAAAACGAGACAGTAACACATGAGACGACGGGTTGGGTCGTCACAGGCAATTTCAGTTATGTTGTGTTATCGGACCTATATGAGATAGGGTGATGTGGGATCACCTCCGGGTATATGCTTGGTAAGGTTATTCAGCTGTTGGTTGGCTTCTAGGACAACTCTGGGTACGCTCGAGGACGAGCGTTGGTTTAAGTTAGGGAGGATGTGACGACCCGACCCGTCGTCTCATGAGTTACTGCTCCGTTTCCCCCATTTTTATGCTTCTTCATGTTTCGTTATCAGTATTTGGTGTGTTAGAGTTGATTTGGATTGGTTTTGGTAGGAAATGAGACACTTAGTGTCTTATAAGAATCCTTAAGTTGGAAAAGTCAATCGAAAGTTGACTATAAAGTTAGAGGGCTCGGATGCAAATTCCGGTGGTTCAGTTAGCTTCAGGGGATGATTTGTGACTTTGGTGCGTGATCGGAATTGAAGTTAGAGGTCCGGTGTAGAATTAGGCTTAAATTGGCGAAGTTTGAATTTTGGTAAATTCCGGTAGATAGGTGAGATTTTGATCCGAGGGTCGGAATGGAATTCTGAGAGTTGCTGTAGCTTCGTTAGGTGATTTTGGATATGTGCGCAAAATTTTAGGTCATTCGGACGCTGTTTGGTCGGGTTTTTGATCGAATGTGAGTTTCGGAAGAATTTGATAAACTTAGGGTTGAATCCGTGGTGAATGGATGATTTTTGTGTTGTTTGGCATGTTTTGATGATTGGAACAAGTTTGTATAATATTTTGGGGTATGTTGGTGTTTTTGGTTGAGGTCCCGGGGGCCTCGGGGTGATTCCGGGTGATCAACGGAAGGATTTTTGGACTTTGAGTGTTGCAGAAAATGCAACAGCAGTGCAGGCTATTTTCAGCCTTTGCATTCGCATGGCAAGTGTCGCGGACACGTAGAGTAAGGCTGAGGGGCCGGAAATTGTTCATCGCGTTCGTGTAGTTTAAGGGCAGTGGTGCATCGCGTTCGTGTTGGGGCTATGCGTTCGCGTAGAAGAAAAATAAAGGGCCAGTTGGATGTTCAACGCGTTTGCGTAAGTGTGGGGGGGCTAAGCGTTCTCGTTCACGGGATACCAGACGCGTTCGCGAAGGGTATTTTGGGTCAGCTGAAATTTTGGTCATCGCGAACGCGAGGGAGGCTCGCGTTCGCATAAAGCAATCTGGGCAATTCCAGAAGGGTTTTATAAGGTCATTTCATCCGCGACCCAATTGATATTTCCTCCATTTTTGAACCACCTCAAAAGCTTTTGGGTAGAAATTGAAGAGAGTTTTGATGGAAATCGATTGGAGGTAAGTCTCGTGACCTAGAAACGTTATATTATTGATGAATCCACCTTTACTTCTTGGAAAATTGGGTGAAAATTTGAAGAACTAGGGCTTGAGTTTTTGATATTTCAAATTGGAATTTGATAGGTCATTTGAGCTCGAATTTGGGAGTTCTTAGTATGTGTGAACTCGTGGCAAGATGAGGAATCTGGTAATGTAAGTTTTGTAATTTTTCGAGAAGTGGGCCCGGGGCTCGGGTTTTGCTAGTTTCGAGTTTTTTGCTATTTCTCGATTGTTTTTGATTGGTATTGTTCCCTTGGCATATTGTAATGTATTCGCTCTGATTTTGGTTGGATTCGACGTGTGTGGAGGTCGATTTGAGGGGCAAAGGCATCGCGAGCTAGATATTTCACCGGTTCGAGGTGAGTAATACTAGTAAATGATATCCTGAGGGTTTGAAACCCCGGATTTGCACATCATAGTACTATATTGAGGTGACTTGCATGCTGGATATGAGCGTGGGGTAGAGCACCATTGGGGATTGTGACTTGGTCCGTCGCGATTGTTGATTTTACCGCGTATTTGACTGAAACTGATTGTTATCATCATACTATGGGCTGATTGGCCATGTTTGGGCTTCGTGCCAACTATGTGAATCCTTCGAGGATTGATATTACTGTTTTAGCATATCTTGCATATCAATTGGTCTCAGTCCAAGGTTTTAAATACTGTTTTGCAAACTGAGCCATATTCCTAAGTTTTGAAAACTCAAATGATATTTTAAATGTTATTTCGGGCTGAGAACTACTGTTTTATAAATGCTCATGGGGCTTATGATGTTTTCTGGACTGATTATGGGTGGCTCGGGCTGCGCGCCGCAGAAGTGACTTAAAACAGTGGTAACAATGGCATTGTATGATGTAAATGGGCCAGGTAACAATCACTGACCAGGATTTGATTGATGCCACGAGATGGCTTGATATTGCGCTTGGGCTGTAGGAGCCCTTCTGGAGTCTGTACACACCCCCATTGAGCGCCGTCGACGATAAATGATTCTGGGTGGCTCGGGCTGCGCGCCGCAGTGGGTACTGGAATGTACCATCATATGCATTGCATTGCACTCATGCATTTGTTCCTATTTGTACTGGTTGTCATGATATACATCACACTCATTTCCTTGGCATCCATACTACTTCTTGCACTGTTTACCGGATACCCCGGTGCTATTTGTTGATGGAGTGCTGTGCTCGAGAGGCTGACTTACGTGCTGACTGCACTATTTGTGTCGCGTTCATTTTCTTAAACTATTAAAAAGGAATATTTTCAAAAGAGGTTTTAACTAAGCCCAGATGTTTTCCAAAGGGTTTCACGGTTTTACTGTTTTTCTCAAAAGGGTTGTACTATTCTATATAGCATGATGGAGTGCCTTACGTGATTTATTGCTTTCAGCTATTTTTTACTTTTATTACTCACTGAGTTGGAGTATTCACTTTACTCCTTGCACCTCGCGTGCAGTTGCATGTATTGTTCGCCCGCTAGCAGGTTATTAGCTGATTGAAGGCATACTATTATAGCTGAACAAGGTGACCGCCGACGTTCGCGGCACTGGACCTTGTCCTTTGATTTCCGAATTTTACTTTTTATATTATTATTGGCCCGGCAGTCGTGTTCAGTCTTCTTTAGATGCTGATGACTTGTGACACCCCGATTTGGGCTGCATTTGGGTTTTTGCTTCCGCTAATTATTAATTATTAATAATAAATCATATTTAGACTGATTATTTATGTTTAATTATTGTTGAAAAGGCTGTCTAAGAATGGTTGGCTGGCCTTGTCTTCACGAGAGATGCCATCACGACCGGAGCGGGGTTTGGGTCGTGACAGTTTTGCTTTGTTGAATCTTCTAATTCTCCTATTAATATGAAAATGAAAGTACGTACAATATGAGTAAACAAGAAGAAGGAACTGTCCTCTCACGTTCGTTGAAAATAAACAAATAGCAATGTGAATCATGTGGTTGATAATAAATATTCAAAATCCAAGCTGCAAATTAATTAGTACTTAGTAGTTTAGGGCATAATTTGACCAGATACGTGTTTAATTTAGAATATAAATAAGCACCGAAATACCTCCGTTCTTGTGAATTGTGATTATGGAATGAGAATTTGAATGAAATTATTTTATTGGACACATGCAACAATGTCCTTGCATTTTTAAGTAGTTCATTACTCAAATGATCACTGAACTATCCCAAACTATCTTCTAAAGTCATTTTTCTTTTGTTTGTAACAACAAACTATGCCTATTGTACTCAGAAGGTCACTCAACTAATTTTTTTAAATTTTAGATTGCCAAATACCTATTTTACCCTATAGATTATAAACATTTATCTTCTTTTATTATTTTTAAACTTTTTAATATTATGATTTTTTCCTTTTTAATTTATATTATGGACTTACCTATAGAATAAATAAATATTATTTATAAATTTAAAAACTAAAAAGTATTTAAGCATATATAATCTTGGAATAATAAAATAATGAGTATGGTAAAATAATTAATTAGAATAATTTGTTAGTAGTAATAATTATAGTATTAACAACAAAATTTAAAAATTTATTTACACAATTCAGAATGAAAGAAAATAAAGGTTGTAAAATATATTCCATGCACGTAATATAAAAATAATTATTCAAATAAGGGTATTTTTACAATATACACTATATATTCTTCAAAATTATACTCAATTATATTATTATGTTTCAACCAACTTTCTGACGACACAAAGTTATGTCAGCGAAAAGTAGGGGGACTATCTATATAGGATAAAATATGCTATGTTAAGTCGTGCACGGAATATATATAACATAATTGAGCATAATTTTCAAGAATATATAATATATATTATAAAATACCTTTATTCAATAATTATTTTTATATTACGTGCATGGAATATATATTTTACAACCTTTATTTTCTTTCATTCTGAATTGTGTAAATTTTTTTTTTGAATTTTTGTTGTTAATACTAAAATTATTATTACTAAGAAATCATTCTAATTAATTTTTTTACTATGCTCATTATTTTATTATTCTAGCATTATATATGCTTAAATACTTTTTATTTTTTAATTTGTAAACAATATTAATTTTTTCTACAGATAATTTCATAATATAAATTAAAAAGGAAAATATGATAATATTAAAATTTTTTTAAATAATAAAAAGAAGATAAATGTTTATAATTTATTAGAGGGTAAAATAGATATTTGGCAATTCAAAATTTGAAAAATCTAGTTGAGTGACCTTCTGAGTGTAATAGACATAATTCAGTGATTTTGTCGTTACAAACGAAAAAAGTGACTTTAAGAGATAATCTGAGATAGTTCAATGATCATTTGAGTAATAGACTCCATTTTTAAGTTGTTCAATGATAAAGAGAATATTTGCGGTTGTTCTTTTGGATCTCATAGACAGGCCATGAACCACGATTTATCCATACCATATATAGTAATATTTGGAAGATTAATTAAGAGCTCTCTCTACGTGACTTGATATATTACAAAGATTTGCTTGGAGGACCATTACAAACCCTACCACTCAATGGGCGCAACTCTTCATTAATATCTATGCAAACATTGAGAAAACTAGGAATACTTCTTTCATATGGAAAAGTATTCAAAAGGGGTGGGAAGTATGCTCCAAGGGTATCAATTGACAACTTCATCACCTTTCTAACATAAATATTTGGGAGACCAAATGGATCCCTAACCTAGGAAGTCTTAGAAATACTATAAAAGGCCCTCTATCAAAAAATGACTATCACCTAAAACAAAAAAATATTTTTGATGGCCAGAAATGGCACCTAGATAATATATCCCTCAACCTTCCTAATGACATCAAGGATTCCATATCCAAAACAAATATCTGTGTTAAACGACCTAATAATGATATCCATATCTAGTCCCTCAATACAAAAGGTATTTTCACGACCAAAACTTGTTACTCCATAATCAACACCAATGAGACCAATAATTTGGATTTTCAGTGGATTTGGAGCTTGCCTTGTCCTAATAAGATCACATGGACCGGGTTGATTCGGTTTTTATCAAAATCAAACCAAACCAACTATATCGGTTTGGATTGATTCGGTTTTGTCGGATTTTTCGGGTTTTCGGGTTTTTTTTTACTTACATATTATTTCAATCTTACTTTGTTAAATATTGGATATGTATACACCTATTTAGTAAAAATATTAAATGTTGACAAACATATTATCAATTAAAGAATTCCATTAGTTAACACATAATAATTATTTTTTTAGTTGTCTGACAATAATTTTTCATTGATATACACTTTCACGTTATCCGAATTTAGTAATTAAACATAAAAATCAATATGATACCTAAATATTAATAACCACTTCACATTCGAAAAAGATATAAGAATTTAATACATCTTAACATATGATATGAATATATAAGAACAAAGAGATAGATATATTTTAGTAACACTTGATAAGAAACTGGTCATACAACTCATTGTTTAAGGTCAATAAATATGGAGCACTTCATGTTCTAATAAAATTTATATCCCGCAAGAGAATCCCAAATATTTCTAGATAATTTTTAAAGAAAATTTTATATAAAATCTTAAATAATATATATAAAAATTGTATATTTATATGTCGGGTTGGTCCCGATTTTTTTTTATTCAATACCAAACCGAGTCGGGTTTTTAATCGGTTTGGTTTGGTTTTTTGGTTTGGTGCGATTTTTCGGTTCGGTTTGTACACCCCTACTAAGAACACTAGGAATACTACTTTCATATGGAAAAGTATTCAAAAGGAGTGGGAAATATGCTCCAAGGGTATCAATTGGCAACTTCATCACCTATCTAACATGAATATTTGGGAGACCAATTGGATCCCTAACCTAGGAAGCCTTAGAAATACTATAAAAGGCCCTCTATCAAAAAATGACTATCACCTAAAACTAAGAAATATTTTTGATGGCCAGAAGTGGCACCTAGATAATATATCCCTCAACCTTCCTAATGATATCAAGGATTCCATATCCAAAACAAAAATCCGTGTTAAACGACCTAATAATGATATCCCTATCTGGTCCCTCAATACAAAAGGTATTTTCACGACTAAAACTTGTTACTCCATGATCAACACCAACGAGAACAATAATTTGGATTTTCAGTGGATTTGGAGCTTGCCTTGTCCTAATAAGATCAAATTTTTTCTCTGGCAATGCCTGCACAATAGAATTCCTTGTAGAAAATATCTCGCAAAATTGGCCTTAATATAGATCCTCATTGCCCTATATGCAGAAATTGTTGCGTTCAAAACACTCACGCAAGTGCACGTGATCGTCAAGTAATAAAGTTGTGAGTAGAGTATCGTTCCAACGAAGACTTGTGATTAACCTTTGACTGATTCAAACTTAATTAACTTATTGATTCAAGAGATTTCTCACAAAATGTAGTTGTCTCTAATTACTACCTAAAAATATCAATTACTAAAATAACTAGAATAATCAACCAAACAATCAGTAATTTCGACTAACAATCAATAGAGGGAAATATTCCAGGGTCACGGGTTAGGTAACAATCATGTTATGTTCTTAGCTTAAAATAACTAATTGATTTATCTGGGTTATTGATTGACAGAGTTGATAATGCTCATAAGGATCTTTTGATTCCTTACTCGCCTATTCAAATTAACTCAATGCCTATATGTCTATGGAATTAAGATTAACAAGAATGCGTTTACAGTTCCTGTATTTCAACCAACAAGGCTATTAGGTATATGTCTATCCTAATTGCGAATCCGTTCCCCGATGCCCGGGTTCAAGAACTTGCTCTATTTAATTCTATATGCAATTCAAAGTTCCTACTTTCGAGTTCAACTCTAGATTCGTAGATAATATTTCACTGTTAGCTACTCAGCAAAATAATTGAGAACAAAATTAAATAAACAACCCAATATGATAAAATCAACTTCGTTAAATTAAACACTGAACAACAATAATCATGTTTTAACCATGACCCTAGAACAATGGGTTTTAGCTACTCATAGCAATGTTCATCTCAATAACATTAATTTCATTCAAAACGTAAAAAAAGAAGAAGAAAAGAAGAACTTGATGTTGGATTTTCCTCCTTGCCTCATGCCTCTATGTTTCTTGCACTAAACTATGAAAACCTTGATATTTGACTCTTTGGGCGAGCTTGACTTTATATAGGTTAAGTGGAATTTCCTCCTAATTTCCAATTTTCCCCCTAATAGGTCTTTTCTGAATTGGGACTAGTGCGAACGCGCTAGAGCTTGCGCTAGAGTTCGCGCTAGTTTCCTGACATTCTGCCTCCAGCTTGTAGACTAGCGTGATCGTGCTAACTTTGCGCTAGAGCTCGCGCTAGTCTGGACCATTATTTCTTCTATTTTTTGTCTTGTCCTTACGCGCACTCAACTTCGAGGGGTCTTCCTTGCTCCAATGTAGCTCCAATCACAACTTTAAGGAACCAAATAGGCTCACCATCCTGCAATGTGTAAAATTCACAATTAGAGCTCATTTTTCATCATTTAACCATATTATGACATTGAAACATAATCAAGCGGGAGTATAAACAATCGCTAAATCACCTAGACTTAGCCTATTATCAACACCCCATACTTAATTCATTGCTCGTCCTCGAGCAATCAAACTATACTCTCTAGAGGTTCCACTTAACCATTTCCCTTAACGCTTTACACCCAAAACAATTCACATATTCTACGCTTAGTAGTGAACAATCTCAGCCTCAAAGGTCGAGTCTCAAGTGCCACGCAATATTCACACTTTCTCAAATTACTCTACACGGAAGCCAAGACTTGCTTTTCTTTCACGAGTCACATGCCCGCACAATCACAGCTAAGAAAATAAAATCAATTCATACATTCGAATTTCATGCTCACATATATCAAAGAAAATCGCTCACACTCACAAAAGGAGTCACATGCATGCAATTGGTACCATAAGCTTGCCCTTAATGTAAATCTCTACTAATGTAGGCTCACTTGGTCTAAAATCAATTAGAACTTTTTCATGGTTGTAATGTGGGTTAAGGGACGGGTATGATATATTTAGAAATAGTGGTTCACCCTCCTAAGCACTTTAACACACCACATAATCAACTTTAAGTACAATTTCTTCAATCTACTTCACTTTCACACAATATCACCCCCAACAACGTTCCCTTTCTCTTTAAGCACTACCTTAATGTATTTCCCACTAGCAAGAATAGGACAACAATTTATTCACTTTTCCTTATCTCTTTTTTTTCCAGATTTTGTTTTTCTTTTCCAAATTTTGCTAGTCGTGTATTATTTTACAGAATAAGTGCACCCTTCGTTCTTTCATTATTTCCACTCAATATGCACCCCACTCTTAGTTCCTTTTTACTTCTTTTAGCGCTCATCTCACGATTAAAGTACTTTAAGAGGAAAAGGGATCAAAATAATGCCAATTCAAAACAAAAAGGGTGCAAGCTTGTAATGTGGGTGCCAAACAAAAGTCTATAGGCTCAAAAGGGTTGACTAGGGATAAATTTTATTTGTGGTAAGCAATTAAGCTCAAAAAGATCAAAGAAAGCCTAAAATCACTTTTCAAACCGAGCATCATCTAAAGTTTCGCTTCGACTCACATACTGGGCAAGTTCTAGACACAAGTACAATACATGGACTATACAAAAACCTCACCACACATGTCATATGAATCATTCCAGATCAACTCATCGAGACACTCCATTATGAGCATTCAAGTCAGTGACAAACATACAAATTAAGGCACTTCAATGAAATTCAACCAATAAGACTAAGCGTTACACTCTAGTTTCTGTTGTGTTCAGGTGCATCAACACTATAGGTTCTCTTTTGATTATCTAGCTCTTAGCTCATTAACCTAATCTACAAATCAAAACAGAAAATCAAATACTAAAAAAAACTACCTAAGCCCGGTTCAAGTTTATACCCTTGGAAAAGAACCGTGGCATAAAGAAAAACCAAGGAGGAGCTACTACACTACCTATAAAAAATCTTTTTGGTCTTTTACTAGACTAACTTCCCTCAAGAAAATTGTCCCAAGGATTCATCATCAAGAAGAGTCTTCATATTTTTTTTTCGTTGATCGACTTGTCCCTCAAAAACTCCGCCGAAAGAGATCCATCGTCAGGACAAGCCACTTACCTAGTTTAAACTAATCACAAGTAACTAATAAATTCTTACTCAATTACTAAAACTGGAAAGAAATAAGACTAAACAAGCACACAACTACATATATACACTGAAGTATCCCCCACCCCACACTTAAAATGAAGACATGTCCCCATGGCTTAAGAATTGAAGCAATAGGGAGGTAAAGGAACTTCCCTGAAAGCTCACTCCTGGTCGGAGACAGTGTCGGGGTTCACATGGCATGCACGCCCCAAAGCTCTCAGCCAGCCCAAAATTTTTTTCTCAGACTTCGTCTGCTAGGCAGCCACTGCGTCTACACGAGTACCCAACTCAGTCACAGAGGAGTGCAACCCAGCCACCTCCTGCTCCATCACTGTAAAACGGGACATTCTAGCAGTCCCTAAAGACGAGGCTACTCCGGACGGTGCTGCAGCTGCTGCGCTGGGCACATGGGCATGTCTTTCGCCCTCCACATTCATCTGATCAGCCACCCCTTCCTCCGAGTCATCGGAGCCACTCTCATCCGCTCCACCTGATGTTGCTGGCTCTGTCGCCGTGGTGCCTTTGTCAGGTCGGATCTTGTTACCATTTCATACTAGCCCATCCACTCGGATATTCTCAGGCACCCGACCTTGCCTGCAAAGCTGAGTCACTAGAGAGGGGAAAAAGAACCCATACTTGTAGAGGGAGCACCAGACAAATATTTCTTCATGGATCACCTTGGCTATATCGAAGTCAAGACCCTTGATGTAACACCAAATCAAGGTGGCTCGGGGTGCATTTACCTCCGTGGTTTTTTTGGACGGAATGAGACGGCTGTTAACCACATACAACCAGCTCTTCGCCTCAGGGGATAAAACTGAGGAGTGAAACTTCTCCCCGTATTGCATCTATTCCACCTCTTTTCCGGGTACGCAAATTTCATCAAAGAATCTCTCCCACTTCGCGTTAGTTGGGGTCCGTCCATACTCATAGAAGTCATCATGCTCAGGCACATGAGTGGGCTAACGGTATGCCATCCGTATTGCCTCAACAGATGCATTTACCGCCTTGCGGCGCACTACGACCACACTATTGTCATGCTCAGGCAGATTAGCGTAAAACTCCCGCATAACCATTACATTGGCCTCCCTTGAATCGTTTATGAAGGTCTACAGCCCCCGTCTTAATAGCTTCGTGTACATGTGAGAGAATTTATGCTGGAGTGAATTCATATCGATCCCTCTCTCCGGAATCGGCTATTTAGTGGCTTTCTCCGCAAAGCGGCCTTGAGCCGCGGTTGAGACAAACTTGCTACTGTCAAAAGGGGATGCACGTGCTGACCCCTATGTCCTGGGTGTGTTGGCTTGGCTACTTGATGATGCACCTGTGGAGCGGCGCTTTCGCGATGGTGCCATAATACTTGAAAAACGGGGCTACATTAGCAAGGTTTAGCACAAAGATGTGACACACTTTACTCAGATTTCACCAGCTTGAGTGGTCATAACTACATAGTAGTAGTCATTAAGGCCTTTTCACAAATACCTTGTGGGCATTAGGCCTTTACAACCCTTTTTGAGTATTCTAGAACATGAATCCACCCCACAATCTCATCAATAGCACAAATCAAGTGCCACCCACCCCACACTTATCACCCACCAACACCACAAAATATTTTTCCAATTATTCCACATAAAAAGCAAAGAACAACTACTATACAAACACATTGGACTACAAGCAAAAACCTAAAAAAAAAAATAAGAAGAGAAAAAGAGAAGAAATTTCAACTAGGGCTCATACCTGTGGTGTGGATGGTGGTGAGTAAAGAGAAGAACTTGTGTGTGATCCTGGTGGGGTGAGTGAAATCGCGAGATTGGGAGGAGAGTGAATAGTGAGATTTTGGAAGATGGGGGAAGTGGTTTGGGAGATGGGGGAATAATTTGGATTGCGGGGAGGGGTTGTGTATTAGGGGATTTAAGTTAGGCTAAAGAGGTAAAAGGAACTGAAAAAAATTAATATATATAAAAAAAAACTTTAAAACGACCCCAATCGAGTGATTTCTGAGGCGGAACTAGCGCGAACACTAGCGCAATCGCGCTAACTTCGTGCTAGTCCAGGCAGACTGTTATGCTTTTAGCGCGACCTCTAGCGCGAACTCGCGTTAACTTCGTGCTAGTTTATGTAGCTTAGGCAGAATGTCACCTAGTTAGCGCGAAGTGTAGCGCGAACTGTAGTGCGATCGTGCTACTGGGCAACTCGTATTTGCACTTTTTCACCTGTATTTACCCTGGTCGATGGTCTTTTCTCCTACCCTTTGTCACCTGCATTGGTTCGCATGCTACAAAATGTACAAATACATTATAACTATTGTTGGATTGCCTCCCAACCAGTGCCTTATTTATTGTCGCGGCACGACGGTTACAACAATTCAATGAGTTGCCTCCTATCCAGCGGCTGATTTAACGTCGCGGCACGACTCAACCCATTGTCAAGCATCTGACAGGTCCATCGAGGTCTTGCGACGTGCAATGTCACCACCCCAATAATGTTTTATCCGTTGGCCATTTACCAAGAATGTACCATTTGAGCTCATATCCTGCAACTCCACAACTCCATGAGGCTTCACACTTACCACAACGAAAGGGCCTGACCAATGAGATTTAAGCTTTTCGGGAAAAAGCATCAACCTCGAATTGAATAACAGAACTTCTTGCCTCGGCTCAAACTCTCGATGTTGGATGCGTTTGTCATGCCACCTCTTAGTCTTCTCTTTATACAGTTTGGCATTTTCATAGGCGTGCAATTGAAACTCATCAAGCTCGTTGAGTTGTAGCAACCTCTTCTCTCCAGCTAACTCCATATCCATGTTCAACTTTTTAATTGCCCAATAGGCTTTGTGTTCAAGTTCGACGGGCAAGTGGCATGCCTTCATATAAACTAATCTATACGAAGAAGTACCTATGGGAGTTTTGTGTGACGACCCAAAGGGTCATCACCATATTTCTCCCTTTTTCCGTGATTTCGAGGCCTTGGAAACCTTGCTTTTAGTTGCCTCAATTTCATGCGCAGTCCGAGCGCGAAGCCGAAAAATTTTAATGTTAAAATATGTGAAATCTGTGAAAGATTTGAAGAATTTTGATATTAATATTGATATAGTTGACTTTGGTCAACATTTTGGGTAAACGGACCCGGATCCGAACCCGGACCCGTGATGTGACGGTCCCGGAAGGTCCGTAGAAAAATATGGGACTCGGGCATGTACCCGGAGTCGAAATCCGAGGTCCAGAACCCGAGTAAAAGAATTTTTCAGTTAAATTGTTTTCTGAAATTATTAAGGAAAAATGGAAATAAAAATTGATTAAAAGACTAAGGTATCGGGCTCGTATTTTGGTTCCGACGCCTGGCACAGGTCTTAAATATGCATTAAGAGCTTTTTGTTAAATTTGGTCGAAATCGGACGTCGTTTGACGTGTTTCGGACCTAAATAGCTAAAGTTGGAAGTTTATGAACTTTGAAATGAAAATCATGAGTTTTGGGGTTTGATTCTTTGATTTTGATGTTATTTTGGCGATTTTATCGCTCGACTAAGTTCGTAGGATGTTGTTGAGTTAGTGTGTGTGTTTGGTTGGGAGCCCCGAGGGCTCGGGGGTGATTCGGAGGTGGTTCGGGGTGGTTTTTCACTTAGAAAACATACCAGATTTTCTGCAATTTTTGCACAACACATCCCTTCTTTGCGTTCGCGTCCCATTCACGCGTTCGCGAAGCTTCAGTGGTCCCCCTTCATCATGTTCGCGGACAGTACCCCGCGTTCGTGTAGCATTGTGCCCCTCTTCAACGCGTTCGCATGCCTTCCCTCGCGAACGCGTAGACCAACCTGGACCCCCCCAGGATTTCCTTCTTCGCGTTCGCACACTTCCAATCGTGAAAGCGATGCCCCTGGCTAGTCTCCATCGCGAACGCGTCACTTGTGTCGCGAACGCGAAGGGTTTTTTCCTTCAGAGAATTTTCTTAAAAACAGAACAGTGTGCACGGGATTTTTCTCAATTTTCCACACGGGCTCTTCTCATTCACCCTCCATAGATGTATTTCAAGCTTTCCTTTCTCCATAACTCTTTGGGTAAGTGATCTTAATTTCATTCCCTCCTAATTTCTTCATCTAATCACTAATTTCCTAGCCCTAAATCATGAATTCAAGGTAGAAATTAAGGGTTTTGGGTAGAACTAGGGCTTTGGGAATTTTGGGTGATTCAACCTCAATTTTGGGGTCGAATCTTAAAATAAATTACATATTTGAACTCGTGGGGTTATGGGTGATTGGGTTTTGGTCCCAGCCTCGAGTTTGGACCATGTGGGCCCGGTGTCGGATTTTGCTATTTTTGGAAGAATGTTAGAAAACTCATTTCTAGGCTATGGGATTATGTTGTTGAGCCCTAATTGATATCATTGAATTAATTATGCCAAGATATCATTGTTTCGGAGTCGGATTTTAGAGGAAAGGAGGTATTGGAGAGTTGATTGCTATCTTTTGGACCGAGGTAAGTATTTCATCTAACTTTGGCTTGAGGGAATAGGATTAGAGTATCATAAATTGCTATTTGCTAAATGATCGAGTGCGGTGTATAGGCATGGTGACGAGTATCTATACACCGGAGTCTAGCATGACCGTGAGTCTTTGTTTGTACTTGTTTTTGATATATTTTAGAACTCTTCCAAGTTAAATAATGATTTCTACATAATGTGAAGAGTTTGAGGATAAACTAATGTTAATGCTTTGGAGCGCTGGCTCGAACGATAAATACTATCGAGTAGGAGATGAAAGTATTGGAAAGAGTTGTGATAAATCCCTTGCCGGGATGGTTTGAGTATATTGAATATTTCCCTTGTCGGGATATGAAAGTTGTTGTTATTGTTCCCTTGCAGGGACTTAGTTGTTACTTGTGTTTTTCCCTTGCCGGGACATTTCTTATTATTGTTTATTTCTCTCGCCCGTTTGGTTGTGACTGCTGTTTGAGTGAGGAAGAGTGATAATGCACGAAGGGTCATTCCATGCCATTTTTGATTATATTTGCACGAAGGGTCATTCCGTGCTGTGTTTTGACTAATTATGCACGAAGGGACATTCCGTGCTCTGATTTGACTATTACTGCACAAAGGGACATTCCGTGCTCTGATTTGACTATATTTGCACGAAGGGTCATTCTGTGCCATGAAATGAGAGTTATGTGAGGGAAAGCACGAAGGGTGATGCCGTGCATTTTATTCGATTGCTTTGGGTGAGGGTGAGAGTAAAAGCACGAAGGTTGATGCCGTGCAGCTGTTGAATTTCTTATTCTTTGGTAGTTATTATTGTGCCCTGTTTCTTAATTACGCTGATGACTTTTATATTCGGATTGTACTCCCCCATAGCATGTTTCCTCTCCCTTTTAACTGTTTAGTTTTGGTACTTCTTTTCCTTGTATTGTATATATATATATAGAACTGTACATGTTGATTTGGTAGTACTGTCTGGCCTCGTCACTACTTCGCCGGGGTTAGGCCAGGCATGTACCAGCACATGGGGTCGGTTGTGCTGATGCTACACTCTATGCATCTTTTTGCACAGATCCAGGAGCAGCTTTTGGACAGCAGCAGTAGGATTTTTCCCGGGAGCTGTCTTCAGTCCAGGGACTCACGAGGTAGCCTAGTTGGCGTTCGCAGGCCGAAGTCCCTTCCTTTATTTCTGTTTGTTTTCATTGTACCGAGACAGACATATGCATTTTATTTCCATTCATACTTGTTTGTAGTACTCTTTAGTAGTTCGTGAGCTACTGACACCAGATTTTGGGTAGAGATATGTTTTAAACTTCCGCATTTTGATTTCATTTTATTAAACTTAGAGTCTTCCGCACTTATTTAATTATTTTCAGTATATTTATATTGTTGAGGTTGATTAGAGAATGTTTGAAGTTTGGCTGGCCTAGCTCCTTTAGTATACGCCATCACGACTCCCGATGGTGGGAAATCCGGGTTGTGACAAGTTGGTATCAGAGCTCTAGGCTGCATAGGTCTCGCTACTCACCGAAACATTCGGTAGAGTCTGAGGGATCAGTACAGAGACATTTGTATTTATCCCCAGAGGCTACAGAGTTAGGAAAAAATTTCACTTTTGTTCTTTCTTGTCGTGCGGTTCTATTTCTCAAATACTGATTGTCTTTCTACTGTGTTCTTTCGCAGATGGCGAGAACACGTGCTTCTTCTTCTACCGCGCAGCAGCTCCTGCGAGGGGCAGAGGCCGAGGCCGTACCAGAGGCCGAGGTAGGGGCAGAGATCAGCCCCGAGCAGCAGTTCCAGAGATGGAGCCTCATATTGACTATGATGATGAGGTTCCAGCCCCAGCAGCTCCAGAGGGCCCAGCTCAGGTTCTAGGAGGGGTCATGTTCACCCCAGATCTTCAGGATGCTCTAGTCAGACTGGCAAGCTTTATGGATAGTGTCACTAGAGCGGGTTTGCTACTAGCAGCCCCAGCCACTTCTCAGGCTGGAGGAGGGGTTTAGACTCCTGCTACACGTACTCCAGAGCAGGTAGCTCCCCGAACTCAGGTCCCAGTGGTTCAGCCCGCAGTAGCAGCTCAGACAGGTATTACAGCTCAGGCTGTCGATGGAACGACTATGTCTTCAGATGCTTTGTGGAGACTTGATCGGTTCTCCAAGCTCTTCACCACCACTTTCAGCGGTGCTTCATCAGAGGATCCCCATGATTTTCTATTTAGCTGTCATGAGATTCTCAGGACCATGGTGTAGTGGAGACCAACAGGGTCGATTTTTGCACCTTCGGGCTTGCAGGGTCTGCCAAGACTTGGTGGAGGGATTATTGCCTATCTAGACCAGCAGGGTCTCCAGCTTTGACATGGGATCAGCTCACGGAGTTAATTTTGGAGAAGTTTCTCCCAGTCACTCAGCGGGAGGCACTTCGTAGGCAGTTTGAGCGCCTCCAACAGGGCTCCATGACAGTTACACAGTATGAGACTAGATTTGTTGACTTGGCATGCCATGCGGTTGTGATACTCCCTACGGAGCGAGAGAGGGTCCGGAAGTTTATTGATGGATTGATTCAGCCGATCCATCTCCAGATGGCCATGGGAGTTGGTAGTGATATTTCCTTTCAGTAGACGGCCAATACGGCCCGCAGAGTTAAGATGGCCCTCACACGGGGAGGTGGTCAGATGTGGGACAAGAGGCCTCATGATTCTGGTAGGTTTAGTGGTACCTCGTCTGGAGGTGGGGATTCCTATGGTAGATGTCAGTCACCGAGGCCCTTTCAATCCGCGCTTCAGGTTTCTCATGGTACTCCAGGCAACGGTGGTTCTCAACAGTACTATTCAAATCAGCAGCCTATCACTGCACCCCCACTTTAGAGCTTCAGGGGAGGACATTCAGGTCGACAGGGCCAGCAGTCGCAGCAGCCTAGATCTTGTTATGGTTGTGGTGACCCCGGTCATATTGTTAGGTTTTGCCCTCGAGCATTGGGCAGCTCTCAGCAGCAGGGTCCTCGCCCCATAATTTAGGCAGCAGGTGATCCACAGCCCACCCAGCCAGCTAGAGGCGGGGGTAGGGATCATAGAGGTGGAGGTAGGGAACGTAGAGGTGGAGCTCGGACCGGCAGAGGCAGAGGTCAGCTAGTGGTTGATCGTCCTAGAGACACAGTTCAGGGAGGTGGGGCCCAGCCCCGGTGTTATGCTTTGTCAGCCAGGCCAGAGGCGGAGTCTTCTGATGCTATTATTAGAGGTACTATTCTAGTCTGTGATAGGGATGCTTCAGTGCTATTTGACCCTGGGTCTACGTATTCATATGTGTCGTCTTATTTTGCACCCTACTTGACTATGCCTAGTGATGCCTTGGGTATTCCTGTATATGTATCTACACCAGTGGGTGATTCTATAGTGGTCGACCGAGTCCATCGTTCCTGTGTAGTAGTATTTGAGGGTCTTGAGACCCGTGTTGATCTATTGCTTCTAGAATGGTTGATTTTGATGTTATATTGGGGATGGATTGGTTGTCCCCGTATCATGCGATCTTGGATTGTCACGCCAAGACCGTGACCTTGGCTTTACCGGACTTGCCCCGATTGGAGTGGAGAGGGACCCCAGGACATGCCACCTGCAGTGTTATTTCATATGTTAAGGCTCGACGCATCATCGGGAAGGGGTGTTTAGCTTATTTGGCATATGTTTGTGATTCCAGCATAGAGGTTCCTTCTATTGACTCAGTCCCTATTGTTCGGGAGTTCCCAGAGGTTTTCCCTTCAGACCTGCCGGGTATGTCGCCCGATAGGGATATTGACTTTTGCATTGATCTGGCTCCAGGCACGCAACCCATTTCTATCCTGTCGTATTGTATGGCCCGGCCAGAGCTGAAAGAGTTAAAGGACCAGTTGCAAGATTTGCTTGAGAAGGGTTTCATCAGGCCTAGTGTTTCTCCTTGGGGTGCGCAGTTTTATTTGTGAAGAAAAAGGACGGATCGATGAGGATGTGCATTGATTACTGGCAGTTGAACAAGGTGACGATAAAGACCAAGTATCCACTGCCGAGGATTGATGATTTGTTTGACCAGTTGCAGGGTGCGAAGGTGTTTTCAAAGATAGAGTTGAGATCGAGCTACCATCAGCTGAGGATTAGGGCGTCTGATGTCCCTAAGATAGCGTTTCGCACTCGGTATGGGTATTATGAGTTTTTGGTCATGTCATTTGGGTTGACCAATGCCCCAGCAGCATTTATGGAGTTGATAAACCGAGTGTTCGGGCCTTATTTAGACTTGTTCGTGATAGTCTTCATTGATGATATTCTTGTGTACTCTCGCAGTCAGGATGAGCACGAGCAGCACCTCAGAGTGGTTCTTCAGACTCTGAAGGATAGTCAGTTGTATGCCAAGTTCTCGAAGTGCGAGTTCTGGTTGAGTTTAGTTGCATTTTTGGGTCATGTAGTATCAGTAGAGGGCATTCAGGTAGACCCGAAGAAGATTGAGGCAGTCAAGAATTGGCCTCGACCAGCTTCATCTACTAAGATTCGGAGTTTTTTGGGATTAGCAGGATATTATCGTTGGTTCATGGAGGGTTTTTCATCTATAGCAGCCACGATGACCAGGTTGACCCAGAAGGGTGCCCAGTTCAGGTGGTCAGATGAGTGCGAGGAGAGCTTTTAGAAGCTCA
>MU785391.1:0-38041 GCA_026770625.1 Nicotiana glauca
AATTTAGTCAAAATTGGCATTAGGTTTTATTCGGAATTGTTAACTGTTGGATTAATCGTCTTTAGTTCATGCCATTTATATATTGTTAATCATTCTTGCAGACGATCTAGATTCTCGAACCATTTAAATGTTGTTTGTTTTTGTTTTTGGTAGAAGAACACTGGACTTGTTTAATTTTAGGATGTGGGATCTTTGTGTGGATTCTGTTTGTTTGTTGAATAGCCCGAAATGATGTGAGTTACTTAATGGTTCATTTTAGGAAGTTTTAATAATGGTGGAGTGATAATACACTATTAAACTAATGAATTAATAAATGAAAAGATCAGTAGTGGAAATGACAACCTGTTAAGTATCTTTAGAGGTGGGAAATCAAAGAACACGAGGGGAATAATGAATTAGGTAGCTCTCTTAGCGCCTTTTAAGGTCTGGAACTGTAAAAGAATAACATAGGTTTGATTAAAAAACTGGAAAAAAAGGAAATACAACTGACACCATGTCTAGTGCCTTTAAGGTTGTGAAATCAGAAGCAAGGGGATTTAATGATAAAAGGTTAAGGGGGTGCACATGGGGAGGGAATATACAGCTGATAAAGAAAAAGTGTCTGAAAAAAAAGGGGCGAGCCTAATCTTTAAAGAGGAGATACATAGTGAGTTTGAAAATTCGGAGAGAAATAGAGACCAGACATTGAGTTAAGAGAGCTTAAACATTCTGAGAAACAGAGAGTGGGGATTTCACTCGGCTAGACACTGAGAGGGGAATACAGACTGAGAGAGTGATACCAAGATATTCAGATAGAGCTTGAGAGAATTGAGAAGAGAAACATTAAAAACACTCTGAAAATCTGATAGTTTTTCAACAGATAGAAACCTAGTTGGAAAACTGATTTTGAGCTGAATTGATGTTTGGAGTACTGTTTTAACTTTATTTTGAGGCTTAAAAATTTGGTTTAAATCTGCTTGGAACTGGTTTGAAGCTTGGACTGGTTTCATCTTGTTAACACTGCTGCATTGCTGCTATTTGTTGTTGCTGATCCTTGACCCCATTTTCTTTGTTCATTTCATATCCAGGTAAACTTTCCTATAACCATGATGGCTGTGAGATAGATTGGAAAATGAATTACAAGGGAGATTTTAAAACATGAGATTGATTTCAGTTTATTGAAATATTTTGCTTACTTGTTATATTTTTCTTTTGCTTTACATTTATAGTTGGCTTGTAATTGTTGCTTGAAATGATTTGTGAATCAGCTCTTAGTTCACCCCTTTTTCTTGATTTCCTCAAGAGTTGAATATTTGAAATGTACTGAAGGATTATGAGTTTGACAGATTAATTTGATAGTTTCCTAGTAGTTTGGTCACTTGTCGTACTGATTTCCTTTAAATTTCAAAGTTCATTAGCACAGTTAACTGTGGGTTTGAGATTTAGTTTGTATATATCGGATGAGCGTAAGAAGTGAATTTAGAATCAATCTATTAGATTGCACAAGTGTATACATCTTCTGTGTGCAATAGGTTTTTAAACAATTAATTCAGGACAATTAGAAGTGGTTTCAAAGCATAAAAGGGGTTAGCAATTGGTGTGTCTCGCTTGGGTTTACATCTTGTGGTTCGAGTAGTCAATATGTGTGTGATCATAGTTTGAATATTTTTGAAGTTGAACTCTAATCAAAATTTCAGCCTTCAGTAATGGTTTGGTCTTGCAATAATAAATGTCCAGGAATATGGGCCTCTTGGGCTATTCTTTATGCACTGTTATTTTGAAGTTCAACGCCATCTCATTATAATTGGGTTCACTTGGACCTCATGCGCAATATAAGCCACCGGATTCTTGTAACTGGGCTCCCAACTCCCAAGGCCTCGAGCCTAAGCTCTTGCACTCCAACTGTTGTTGTTTCAAATTAGGTTTGTTTGTGGCATTTAAGTCGAGCCTTTAGAGGTCCAACATGTTGTTTCACCATAAGTAGGATGTTGGGATTTGGCTTGGAAGGCAGCCGGCGTTAGGCCTTAAAAATAAGGGCCTTCTCATCAATTAGTTTCTATTTTCAGTTAATAGGATCGACTTATTTAAACTAGTAGTAAATTCCATAATTGTCAATTAGGTTCTTCATAATAAATGGCCCTCGTAGATAAGTTTAGAAACGCCTTAATTAGACTGGATCGGAGGTGTGCCATAATAGTCAATTGAACATTTTATGGCCCTCATTAATCATTTCTTTAAAAAAAATACTTAGAATTCGGGTAAGCCATTTAGCAAATTTTCATGGCTTCCCGCAAAGTTAATAAATACGTAGTTGCTTTAGGCGCATTATTTAGTAAATTTTACCTTCTTAAACTCGGGTTCACATTTGTGTGACCCAAATTCAAATCTCAACGATGTTAAAATATGCCAAAAACTACGGGTGTATTTATGTGACGTGGTTCGAGACGTGTTTTAACGACGTTGCAATTTTCTTACAAAATAATAATAATAAAAGCGGTTAAAATTTAAAATTTGCACATAGGTTCATAATTGTTAAAAATCAGATAATTAAGACGAATATGACAGTTGAGCGACCGTGCTAGAACCACGGAACTCGGGAATGCCTAACACCTTCTTCCGGGTTAACAGAATTCCTTATCCGGATTTCTGGTTCGCAGATTGTAATATAGAGTTAATCGTTTTTCTCGATTCGGGATTTGAACCGGTGACTTGGGACACCATAAATCTCTCAAGTGGCGACTCTGAATCTCAATAAACGAATCCTGTTTCGATTGTCCTTTAATTGGAAAAACTCTCTTATTTATACCCTTTTTGGGTTATCGGTAAAAAGGAGGTGTGACAGCTCTGGCGACTCTGTTGGGGACGGGAACCCAGAACTTTGGTTCAGGGTTCAAGAATTCGAGCTTGGAATATTTGTTATATTAGGCTTGTATATTATTTGATTTTATTACATGTTTGGAACTAATGTGCAAAAGTTGCTTTTACCGTTTTGATATTATTTGAACTGTATATATAAACTGCTACGTAATCCCTCTCTTCTCTCTCCTGAGGAGTGCACACTGGTCGTGACTTCTTTCTGTTAGTGTCATATCCCAAATAGGACGAGGTTCAGACAAGTTGCAAAGCCGGATGATCTTTTGGTTACCGGTACGCAGCCCCCCTCGGCTCGAGTTGTCCGCTCGAGTAAGCCAGGTCTAGAACAATACACCCAGGTTTTAAACCTAGTATAAGCATCATGCTATATCTCTAGTAGGAACGTTTGTTTGCATCATGTGCATTTTGACTTTGGAGACTCAACACAGGGTTGAGTCTGTCTAGGACAGGTGTACCTGAAATGAAAAAGACCATCCTGATGCATCTTACGTGCTATTTGTGCATTTATTTGCTTCGGACTTGCATGCCGACCGACTTTTGAATATTGGGAAAAATTGAAGAAGAAAAAAAGGAAGAAGAGAGAAATAACGGTGTAGAGGGTAAGAGAGTTAATCACGTGTTTTGAAAATACCAATGTCCAAATAGTGTCAAAACTCTATCGAATTTTTGAAATGAAAAAAGGGAAAAAATATTTTATTTTTAGCTTGTTTTTGTTTGCCAAATAAAATAAAATAAAAAGGGGGAAAAGAAAAATAATATTGTTCTAAAAAATAGCTTGTTTTATTTTCAAATGAAAAGAGAAAAATATTTTTGTTTTCAAAAATAGTTTGTTTTATTTGGCAGAACTACGTAAGTTTGATTCTCACCGGATGTGGGATACGTAGGCAACCCATATCGGATTCAACTATATTTTGAAAATAGGGGTAAATAAATGTCGTCATTTTTCCATAAATTAAGGTGATGTCATTCTTGTCAAAAATGGCCGAATGTCCCTAAAGGGCGTCGGAAGGCTGCTTTTGCGAGAGTAGCCGCCTTTGGTCATTTTTTAAGGTTTTGGATGGTTGGCCAACACAGCCTCAAAATCTTCATTCTCGAAGTGCTGAAAGGCCGTGTTTGCAAAGCCAGGTTTTTATTTTGAAAAAATGTGTGTGTTAATTTTTTTTTCTTTGAGTCAAATAATTCTTAATTCTACCTAATCATCCTAAATAAACATGCAGAAGGAGCACGAGTCCAATTTTTCTAGTAACAGTTAGGAACAAGATCCCTTTAGAGTTGCGTTTGTGGTGGGAAGATCTAGGAGAATCGGAGCAAGATAAGGTCAAACTACATTTGGGAGGTCTCACCGGTTTGTTAAAGATCAAACCCAGATGTGATATCATAAAGGCTTTGGTTATGTTTTGGGACCCAGCCCATAACGTATTTCACTTTTCAGATTGTGAACTCACCCCAACCTTGGAGGAGATAGCAGGCTATATGGACATCACTAAAGGTCTGAGGCACAAATATCTGATCGCTCCAAGAGCCGTTAATTCACACAAATTTATGGATCTGCTAAAGATAAGTAAGGGAGTCCCGTAATCTGAGTTGGATGGGGGTTCCTCCACTCTACGTTTCATATACCAGAGGTACGGGTATATAGGAGAGTTCAACGATCCAGAAAGCTAGGTTTGTAGTAAGGGGAATCGGACAAAATGGGATGAACATAGGCTTTCGCCTTCATGGTGGCATTATTAGGCCTTGTGGTGTTTCCCCGGAAATATGGGAATATTGATTTGAGGGTGGATGGAGTCGTCAAGGTCCTAATTACCAACACCAAGAGCACTCTTGCCCCTATGATAGTATCCGAGATATACCGATCTCTCACAGCTTGTAAAGATGGGGCAGATTTCTTCGAGGGGTGCAATTTGTTATTACATATGTGGATGATTGAGCGCTTGTGTCATCACCCTCAGTATATGAGCTATGGATCTACAGATAAGAGATGCATTGAAGAGTTCGACACGAGGGTTTCAGGATTCAGATTGCCAGAAGGGTTTGGATACTGGGTATCCCGCCTCCGTGCCATCACTGCGGTGCAAATAGATTGGACATTGGGTTGACTTCCTATTGAGGAAATTGTGTATATGCCCGCCATTGGACCTTACTTTCTCATAATGAGACTATGAGGTATTCAGCCTTATGCTCCCTACCGGGTGATGAGACAATTAGAAAGGTGCCAGGTGATACATCCAGATGAAGATCTCAGTATTTATGCAGTCGAGGTTGGCACCAACGGCCAATTTCATGAAGAAACAGTTCGTTCTATTTGGAACGAGTGCCAGTATTTGACGGCAAACACTCGAGTGCATGACCTATCTGGAGGCGAAGTCTCACCCGCCTATCTTACCTGGTACAGAAAGAAGGACATTACAAGGGACGAACCAGAACGGCCGACCGAAAAACCTCACATTCAGGAATTCGTAGAGGCATCACAAGAACCGTGGGCTTGGTTGGCTAAGGAACACGAGTATAGGGCCACAATAGGCAAACTGGAGAAGCAAGCCATGTAACTTCAATTTGAAAAGGATGTTCAAATCGCTGCAGATGAGGGGGGAAAGAAAAAGCTAATCCAAGAAAATGAGGCCCTTAAGGCTCAGATCCGAAAAATGAGAATAGCTGTCAGAAAACCAGAAAGGAGCCAGGCTGACCAAAAACTCATAAACGAACTAAAAGGGAAAGCCCACGAATGCCATGAGGACTTGGAAAGATCTGAAGCTAGCTTGGCAAGGATCCGGGCCAGATGGACAAAAGGTTCCAAAGAGCGGGCACTTCATATGCAGCAAATGAAAAGGGACTATGAGGGGAGCATCACTATCTTGAAAGGAACAATAGTCACTCTCGAAGACAGGATATTCAGTCAAGCTAGAGATTTCAGAGCGAATAGGAAACACTGCTATGACCTGATGGTGCGGATGGAGGAACAAATGTATAAGTTTCAAGATCAACTCCTTCATAACTCTCGAGTGCTGGAATCTCGGGATCAACAGATAGTGCGGTTGATGCAGGAAAAGAGCAGGATTAGAGAAGGGGTCGCAAACATCGCACATTACATTACTGCAAAATGCCGAGCGTGCGAGGACATGACCCGTATCACCCTTTTTGCGGTAGTGACGA
The DNA here is from genome assembly GCA_026770625.1 of Nicotiana glauca. NCBI lineage: Eukaryota > Viridiplantae > Streptophyta > Magnoliopsida > Solanales > Solanaceae > Nicotiana > Nicotiana glauca. The sequence continues at coordinate 6,007 of MU785391.1, forward strand.
CATTAGTCCGGCAAATAATGAGCGATTTGGAGAGGCTCCAAGGGGATCTTGCACAAAGGCCCGCGGCAAGGCCGAATGATGCCTCGCGGGCCCCAGGGAATTTTGGGGCGTTAGTGTATTCTTGATCCTTGTTTTTGAGTCTGTATCTTTCTTGTTAAAATTTGTAAGTCTGTCAGTTAGTCCTTTTTCAAGTTTGCTTTGTCATCTTTTTAAAGTTTGTAAGCTTTTTTCATGTGTTGTAATAAAAGTAGTTGTTTTGGGAAAAATATTTTGCTACGTATTTTTACATCAGCCAGAACTACACACAGTCTGATTCATACGGGGACATGAGACGTAGGCAATCCATATAAGATTCGACCACCACTAAAAGAAGAAAAAAAGGGGGGAAATGAGAAAATAAATAAAATAAAGGAAAGTTTAAGAGGTGTTGAAATAAGGGACACAATTATAAAATGCCGGAATGACGCACGCAACTGAAGCAAATGCATGATAGAAATGGTTAATGCCTAGGTGAATTGCATCCCAATGTGCGATTGCATATTTGTTAAACTCTAAAAACTAACAAGTTTGTTGTCTTCCATAGAATTCAAGCAGTTAGTTTATCTAGAAGATACTGGCACATTACCATTACCGAACTAGATCAAAAGGACCAATACCAGAAGTCATGTCTATCCTGGATGTCGATACAAGTGTTGAGGTATAGGAGTTGGACGTCAGTAAGATAAAAGAGGAGATGCTCAAAGTTAAGCAACAGATGGCCGAAATGTACCAGGCCTGGTCCAAAGGGCAATCACCGTCGTCATAACCTATTAACCAGGCTTTTACCCCACCATTAGCTCAGTCTCAGTATCATCCCGCCACTGAGCCAGGTTTTCCCATCTACCAATATTATCACGACACTACTTCCCACACACCCCAAGCTCCACCGTCAAAACCAATTCCCTACCCTCCTCCGCCAATCACCCATATTTTTTTGGGGCATCCCCACCAGGAGCAGTCCATAAATCCTCTAGCGAGCCCATGTTTTAGGCTCAAGAGAACCAATACTATCCACCAGAGCCTACCTTCAAAGCTCCCGAAACCTACTCATATGATCCGCGTTCTGACCTACCAGGTGGAGCAGAAAAATCGGTCAGAAATCCCGAACAGGAAGAGATGTTTAGAAAAATGAAAAGCATAAAACAATCCTTCAGGGATATGAGAGGGCTAGGAGGTCAGGTAAGTGTAGCTTACAAAGACCTATGTTTATTTTCCAACATACAACTGCCGGCAGGGTTCAAAATGCCCAAATTCAACTTGTACAATGGACATGGCGATCCAGTGGCCCATCTGAGGGGATTCTGCAGTAAAATGAGAGGAGCAGGAGGAAGGGATGAATTGTTAATGGCATACTTCAGTTAGAGCTTGAGCGGCTCAGCGTTAGAATGGTACACCCTTCAAGAGCACGGAAGGTGGTACATTTGGGATGATCTAGCCCAAGCATTTGCATGCCATTTTTAGTATAATCTGGAAATTGTCCCAGATCGTCTGTCATTGACGAAAATAGAGAAGAAGCCAGGGGAGAGCTTCAGAGAATACGGTTTCCATTGGAGAGAGCAAGCTGCAAGGGTTGACCCTCCGATGAAAGAAGGCAAGATGGTGGACTATTTCTTACAGGCCTTGGAGCCCACATATTTTGGTCATTTGGTGTCGGCAGTAGGGAAGTCATTTAACGAGGTGGTAAAAATGGGAAACATGGTGGTGGAGGGACTTAAGTCCAACAAAATCATGATTTATTCAGCGATCAAGGCAACCACCCAAGCCATCCAAAACGGCACTGGGTGTATATTAGGATGGAAAAAGAAGGACGACGTTGCAACAATCGAGTCAAGAGCTTGGCCCTGAAGCCCGTCACATTACTATAACCATCCTCTACCCCACCCTCAAACTTACCCCCACACTCCATATAGTCCACCCCAACACTATTACCCATATCCCGAACCTCATTTTTTTGTTCACCACGCCTAAGCATACAGCCAACCTCCGTCTCACAACAAATGGCGTGCTCCCGCTCCATAGAATAGAAACCCTCCCGGTCAAAATTTTCGACCTAATCAAGCATTCAGGGGTGACAGGGCACAAAAGAAGAAAACATTCACTCCATTGGGGGAATCATGTGTCAGTCTATTCCACAGGCTCAGACAACTAAACATGCTAAGGCCAATACCATCTAAACTGCCAAATCCACCTCCAAAAAACCTTGATTACTTGGTCAATTGCGAGTCAGGTACCCCGGGGCATGACACCGAGAAGTGTTGGCACTTGAAGAGTGCAATACAGGAGCTCATTGACACTAACATAATTGAAGTGCAAGCTCCTGAGGTACCCAACATCAACAGGAATCCAATTCCAACTCACCCAGAGGCGAACATGATTGAAATTATGCATAAAGAGGGAGAGCCAAAGAAGCCATCACAGACCGTAATAACAATTCGGTCCAGTGAGACAAAGACAATTGAACAAACAATAAGGGAAAGGTCAGCACTCGAGTTTATTGAAAAGAGTGTTGGTCCGTCTACGGCATTGAATAAGGGGTCTCCAAGCCAGATCACAACGAGACATGAGAGAGCAAAGGTGATTGTGCCGGGAGCAGTCACCAAACCCGTCATAACTATGGAAGGGGCCCGTGTCGATCAATGATCATCAAGCTGGTAACCCAGTACCGATAATCAGTAGCAAGGTTGTTCCGTGGAACTACGGACGGGTGGCAGTGATGTATAAAGGAAGTGAGGTCAAGGAGGAGGTCTGTGAGGCCCAAGGGTTAACTCGATCGGGAAGATGTTTTGCTCCCACAGATTTGAGGAAAGCCAAGGATAATTCAGCTTCAGCAAAGAAACCCGTGACCGAAGAGGAAGCGGAAGAGTTTCTAAAAAAGTTGAAGATGCTGGACTATTCCATTGTAGAATAGTTAAAGAAGACACCGGCACAGATTTCCTTGCTTTCATTGTTGATCCACTCGGATAAACATTGCTGAGCATTAATGAAAATCTTGAACGAGGCACATGTCCCTGACAAAATCACTGTGAATCACTTGGAGAAAATAGCCAACAAAATCTTTGAAGTGAACATGGTCACTTTCTCTGATGATGAATTACCCGTAGAGGGCACGGAACACAACATGGCCCTTTATCTGACAGTAAAATGTGAGAGCTCTGTGGTCACACGGGTATTGGTTGATAACGGTTCAAGTGCGAACATATGTCCTCTCTCTACTCTGATCAAACTGAAAGTAGAGAACGGGAGGATCCATAAGAACTATTTGTGTGCGAGGATTCGACGGCGGGGGCAAAGACTCAGTCGGGGACATAGTGTTGGAATTAACAATAGGACCAGTGGAGTTCACAATGGAATTCCAAGTGTTGGATATAGTGGTTTCATATAATCTGCTATTGGGTTGACCGTGGATCCACGCCGCTAAAGCTGTACCGTCAACTCTTCACCAGATGATCAAGTTCGAATAGGACAGGCAGGAAATAGTTGTGCGTGGGGAAGACAATTTGTGTGCACACAGCGACACCATCGTGCCATTTATAGAAATGGAAGATGACAAGGGGCCATGGGTCTATCAAGTTTCAGATGCAATGATAGTCGAGAAAGTGCAAGAGGGGAAGTGTATCCCTAACCCGAAGATAACAGCCGCATCGGTCATGGTAATACGAAATGTTGAAGAATGGGTTCGTACCAGGAAAGAGTCTAGGATATACTTTGCAAGGCATCATACAACCAGTGTCCCTTCCTAAAAATGCGGGAACTTTTGGTCTGGGATTCCAACCCACAGCCGCAAACATAAAAAGAGCCAAGAAGCTGAAACAGAGAGCATGGGTCCTTCCAAAGCCGGTCCCACGTCTCTCCAGGTCATTTGTCAAGGCAGGTACCAGAAAACGACCAATGACAATGATACCCAATGATAAGGTTATCCCTGATAAGGAGTTGATAGAAAGGTTTGAGAAGTTGTTCAGCGAGGTGAACATGGTAGAATTTGGCGAGGGTCCTAGCCACGTAGAGATATAGTTTGTCGGGCCAAAAGCGATGATTAATAATTGGAAGGCTACTCCTTTCCCTACCCGGAGGGAGCCTTGGTAGTCTGCTTTGATTTTTCTTTAAGTTTGTATGGATTATTTTAGGGTTGTAATCTAAATTTCAGTTTGTTTTTAAGTGTGCAAACCTTGTTATCTTTCATTTTTAATGAAATGCAGTTTCTTCCTGTTCTTTACTCCTGATAAATTTTACCTTTTGTTTTCTTCTTTTCTGTATAGTTCCTTTTACGTCGGTTCTAATGATATGACGTGCATAAAGAATCCTCAACCCAGTATAAGAAATCAATCTGAGATAATAGTTCAAGAGGTAGAGTGTGATTAGGAGTCAGAATTTGACGAAGATGAGGCTCTTGAGGAGATTAGTATAAAATTAAGTCATTTTGAAGAAAAACCTAAGCCCAACTCGAATGATACCGAAGCCATCAATTTAGGAGACACGAGTAATATCAGAGAGACTAAAATAAGCGTCCATCTTGAATCAAAGACTTGGAAAGAATTAATCGAAACACTCATTGAATACAAAGATGTTTCTGCATGGTCGTATGATGACATGCTAGGTTTAAGCACTGATCTAGTGGTTTACAAATTGCACACTGATCCGACATTCCCTCCTGTCAAGCAAAAATTGAGAAAATTCAAAACTGACATGAGTGTGAAGATTAAGGAAGAAACAACCAAACAGCTGGATGCAAAGGTTATTTGAGTCACTCGATATCCTGAATGGTTGGCTAATGTTGTGCCAATACCAAAGAAAGACGGCAAAATCAGGGTATGTATTGATTACTGCAATCCGAACAAAGCAAGACCAAAGGATAACTTCCCATTACCCAATATCCACATCCCGATTGATAATTGTGCGAGGCGTGAGATTGGATCTTTTGTGGATTGCTATGCTGGGTATCATCAGATTCTAATGGATGAAGAAGATGTAGAGAAGACAACATTTATCACGCCGTGGGAAACTTATTGCTACAGAGTGATTCCATTCGGTTTGAAGAATGCTGGGGCAACATACATGAGAGCAACGACCATTGTGTTTCACGATATGATACACAAGGAGATTGAGGTGTACGTGGATGATGTGATCATCAAGTAAAAGCAGCAGGCTGACCACGTCAGAGATTTGAGGAAGTTCTTTCAGAGGCTTCATAGGTACAACATTAAACTTAACCCTGCCAAGTGTGCATTTAGGGTTCCATCCGGAAAGCTATTGGGATTCATAGTCAGTCGACGAGGCATTGAGTTAGATCCATCAAAGATCAAATACATCCAAGAATTGCCACCTCCAAGGAACAAGACTAAGGTAATGAGTCTACTAGGAAGATTGAACTACATCAGCAGGTTTATTGCGCAGCTCACGACAACTTGTGAGCCCATTTTCAAGTTGTTGAAGAAGGATGCCGCGGTCAAGTGGACTGATGAGTGTTAAGAAGCGTTTGCTAAGATAAAGGGGTATTTAGAAAGTCCACCTGTGTTGGTTCCACCTGAACTAGGGAGACCGTTGATTCTTTATTTAACGGTCCTAGAGAATTCATTTGGCTACGTATTGGGGTAGCATGACATCACCAGTAGGAAGGAACAGGCCATCTATTACCTCAGCAAGAAATTCACGGCTTATGAGGTCAAGTACACTCATCTTGAGAAGACATGTTGAGCCTTGACTTGGGTAGCGCAAAAGTTGAAGCACTATCTGTCATCATATACTACTCACCTCATCTCATGATTGGATCCATTTAAGTACATCTTTCAAAAGCCTATGCCTACGGGGAGACTTGCAAAGTGGCAAATTTTACTCACAGAGTTTGATATCGTCTATGTGATAAGGACTGCAATGAAAGCTCAAGCATTGGCCGATCACTTGGCTGAGAATCCCATTGATGAAGAATACGAGTCGTTGAGGACTTATTTTCCCGATGAAGAAGTGATGCATATTGATGAGCTGGAACTAACTGAAAAACGAGGTTGGAAACTGTTCTTTGATGGGGTTGCAAACATGAAAGGAGTTGGAATAGGGGCCGTGCTTATTTCTGAAACAGGACATCACTATCCTGTTACAACCCAACTTCGTTTCTATTGTACCAACAATATGGCGGAGTATGAGGCATGCATTTTGGGTTTAAGGTTAGCTGTAGATATGGATGTTCAGGACGTTTTGGTCTTGGGGGACTCGGACCTCCTAGTACATCAAATTCAAGGAGAATGGGAAACACGGGACTTGAAACTCATACCTTATCGATAATGTTTGCATGATCTTTGTCAGCAGTTTCGATCAGTGGAGTTCAGACATATCCCCAAGGGTTCATAATGAGGTTGCCGATGCTTTGGCCATAATAGAATCAATGCTACATCATCCGGACAAAACTTATGTTGATCCGTTATATATTCAAGTCCGCGATCAACATACGTACTGTAATGTGATAGAGGAAGAAGTTGATGGCGAACCATGGTTCCATGACATCAAGGAATACATCAGGATGGGGATATATCCGGAGCATGCCATGGGGGATCAGAAGAGAACAATTCGGCAGTTGGCAAGTGGATTCTTTCTCAGTGGAGGGGTTTTATATAAAAGAACACCAGACCTTAGGTTGTTGAGACGTATAGATGCTAGAGAAGCCAAAACTGTCATGTCCGAAGTACATTCAGGAGTTTGTGGACCACATATGAGTGGATATGTGCTGGCAAAGAAAATTCTTCGAGCAGGATATTATTGGCTCACTATGGAGCGCGATTGTATCAGTTTTGTACGCAAGTGTCATCAATGCCAGGTACACGGTGATTTGATTCATTCTCCTCCTTCGGAGTTGCACACGATGTCGGCACCATGGCCTTTCGTTGCTTGGAGCATAGGTGTCATTGGACCAATTGAACCAGCCGCATCCAACGGACACAGGTTCATTCTGGTAACCATTGATTATTTCACCAAATGGGTTGAGGCTAAAACTTTCAAGTCCGTAACCAAGAAAGCAGTGGTCGATTTTGTCCATTCCCACATCATCTGTCGATTTGGAATCCCGAAGGTAATCATCACAAATAACAGTGCTAATCTTAACAGCAACTTGATGAAAGAAGTATGTCAGTAGTTTAAGATTACACACCGCAACTCTACTCCATATCGTCCCAAGGCGAATGGAGCGGTCGAGGTGGACAACAAGAACATAAAGAAAATACTGAGGAAAATAGTAGAAGGTTCCAGGCAATGGCATGAAAATTACCATTTGTACTATTGGGTTATCGCACTAATGTTCGTACTTCAGTAGGTGCAACTCCTTATTTGTTGGTATATGGCATTGAAGCCATAATACCTGCGGAAGTTGAAATCCCGTCCTTGCGGATTGTCGCGGAGTCTAAGATTGATGATGATGAATGGGTTAAGACCCGGTTAGAGCAGTTGAGTCTGATTGACGAGAAAAGATTGGCAGCAGTATGCCATGGTCAGTTATATCAATGAAGAATGGCAAGAGCGTACAACAAGAAGGTACGCCCTCGGAAGTTTGAAGTGGGTCAGCAAGTGTTGAAACGTATTCTTCCAAATCAGGTAGAAGCGAAAGGCAAATTCGCCCCAAATTGGCAAGGGCCGTTCATTGTGGAAAGAGTGTTATCCAATGGTGCTTTGTATCTAACTGATATCGATGGCAAATGTGTAGACAAGGAAATTAACTCTGATGTTATCAAAAGATATTATGTATGATTTTCTTTGATTTGTTGATTATTTGTATTTAGCATTGTTTCGAAGAATGAAATGATGAAGGCAATTTGTTCTGCTATCCAAATACTTTACCCTTTGTTTCCCTATTTGAGCCTTATCTATTTTATTTCATACCCCTCTTTTGGAATCAACAACGAAAAGAAGGAAAAATAAAAAGGGAAGGAAAAGAAAACAGAAAAAAGTGTATAATAATAGGTAAAAAGAAAAAAAAAATTATAACAACAAGGAAAATCGGATGAACTACGTTTGACCTGATTCCTCTTAAGGATACGTAGGCAGCTTCACGGCTCGGTCATAGGGAAATAAAAATCAAAAGATCACCAAGCAAGAAACTGGGGCAGAAGTTTTGTTTGTAATAAGAAATTTGGTTCCAAAAGTTGTAATTCTAACCCATTGAATTTGGTTGAGCTTCTAATACCTTTTTTCTTTCCAACCATATCCAAGAACCCATATTAATTTCCAAAGAAAGACCTCCCGATCAGTCTTCTAGAGGTGACGAGTCAAGCAAGTAAAGATGATTCATACCAGGGGCAACACTCCGGTTTAAGCAAGGAAATGAAAAATGAGAGAGTCATATTAGTGAAAACCCGCAAAGGCACTATAAGGCGACGAAGGATGAGATAAATGAAAGAGTCTTAGTGGTGAAAAGCCTCGAAGGGCACTATAAGGCGATAAAAGATGAGAGATATCCAAAAAAATGAGAGAGTCTTACCGGTGAAAACCTTCACGGGCACCATGAGGCGGCGAGGAATAGAGAAAGGGGCATGTGAGATAAGGCTGGCGGCAGAAATCCGTCGAGGCATCAAGCAGAACAAAGATGATAATTCGGCAAAGAATCAGGTTGTAAAAATCTTGAGGCGTAAAGCAAGACAATTGGGAATTGATTGAATTGAATAGACTGGGTTGATTAATCCAAAATGCACAACATGATCATTGGGATCGGTTATCCCATTCAGATAAGTCTTTTTTCTTTCCTTAAACGGTCTTCTAAAGGAAGATTTTCTCTTTTATTTTTGTCTTTTGAAATCATCGCATCTCTTTTATTTTGGCTAAGGCTTTTTCAATGATAATTTGATTCTAATAAATAAGAAGGAATTTCAAAGCTTACTACCAGTTTCCATATGGTGTAAATCAGAGTGTGGCTAGGACTGGGCGACGATAGTATGATAAGACGTAAAAGGCGTTATTGGGAAATCCAAACGATGGAATGGTTGAAGATCCATGAAAGGTATAAGATCAGATAAGAAGACTAGAAGTGGAAAGCAAAAATCAGGAGGTTTGTGGATAAAGAGTAATCAGAGGGTCGGAAATTCTCGACCAGGGTTAAGGCAGTCGGACAAAATCAAGTATGGAAATGAGGGAAGGGAAAACCATCCCCAGCAGAAGTATCACAACCAATCACCATATCCTAAACTAACCAGATTTTTCTGTGTTTTGAAATAGGGGCAGGAAATGTTGTTGATGGCAGAGAAATTTTCCGCAAAGGGAGAGCAAATACCCAACAACCACCAAACTTTGGCAGAAAATTTTCTTTGTTTTGTCTATATAGTTGAAGATAGTTGAAGGCAGACATCCACCTGGAGAACAAGGAACAATAGTTGAAGTCAGGCGTCCACCTGGAGAACAAGGAACAATAGTTAAAGATAGTTGAAAGCAGACATCCACCTGGAGAATAAGGAACAATAGTTGAAGATAGTTGAAGTCAGGCGTCCACCTGGAGAATAAGGAACAATAGTTGAAGATAGTTGAAGTTAGGCGTCCACCTGGAGAACAAGGAACGATAGTTGTAATTTTTGAAGTCAGGCGTCCACCTGGAGAACAAGGAACAATAGTTGCAATTTTTGAAGTCAGGCGTCCACCTGGAGAACAAGGAACAATAGTTGAAGATAGTTGAAGTCAGGCGTCCACCTGGAGAACAAGGAACAATAGTTAAAGATAGTTGAAGTCAGGCTCCACCTGGAGAACAAGGAACGATAGTTAAAGTCAGGCATCCACCTGGAGAACAAGGAACGATAGTTGAAGTCAGGCGTCCACCTAGAGAACAAGGAACAATAGTTGAAGATAGTTGAAGTCAGGCGTCCACCTGGAGAACAAGGAACAATAGTTGAAGATAGTTGAAGTCAGGCGTCCATCTGGAGAACAAGAAACGATAGTTGAAGTCAGACGTCCACCTGGAGAACAAGGAATGATAGTTGAATATAGTTGAGTCAGGTGTCCACCTGGAGAACAAGGAACGATAGTTGAAGATAGTTGAAGTCAGGCGTCCACCTGGAGAACAAGGAACGATAGTTGAAGTCAGGCATCCACATGGAGAACAAGGAATGATAGTTGAAGATAGTTGAAGTCAGGCGTCCACCTGGAGAACAAGGAACAATAGTTAAAGATAGTTGAAGTCAGACGTCCACCTGGAGAACAAGGAACAATAGTTAAAGATAGTTGAAGTCAGGCGGCCACCTGGAGAACAAGGAACAAAAGTTGAAATTTTTGATAAGTAACAACGGTTGAAGTTTCAGAAGTCAAACCGTGGGAATGCAGCAATGGTCAGAAGAAGACAATTCAAGTTTTGAAAGGAAAACAATTCGAGTTTCACAGGAATAGAAGACTACAGTTCAAGTCAACAACAAAGGAGCTTCGGAGGAAATACAAGTCAACAAGGCAACAACAGTCGCAAGAACAAGTTTAAAAATAAATCTTTGTAATTCATAGACTACAGCTTAGCCTAGCTTATTTATTTTTCTTTTAGCATGGTGTAATAAGGAGGTCAGCAGGCAGTAGCAATAACAACAACAGTAAAGCACAACTTCATGGTAGTCCCAGCTACCGAGAATTCCCCAACTGCATTGACCTGATTCTTTTATAGCCAAGGATATTTAGGAAACCTTTGAAGCTGAGGTTCGGTTAAATCTTTCAAAAATTGCTTCTCACGGAGTATTCAGATGGATAAAAATCGCTCGTAACCGCTCACTTTATCTTTGCACGAAAACTCTTCGTGTTTACGAGCAAAGAGGGGCAGCTGTGAGCACGTGATTTTTGCCCTATGAGAATTACTCCCAAAAATTCAAAATAAATTAATGTTTGCGCTGTTTGCAATTTTGTGGATTTTGGTGGTATTTTTCTTTTATTGTTTGCATTTGTCTGTGCATGTTTATTTGTTAGATTAATAAAAAATATTTTGTATTTGCATTTAGGATTTAATTTTACAATCAGGATTAATTAAGTAAATTTTTTTACAAAAATGAGAAAAAATCACAAAAAATAATGTTTGTGCATTTTTAGTAATTAATGGCTAATTTTGTGCTTTCTTTTAATTAGGCATTTAATTATTTTGTGATAATTATTATTGAAGAATTTATTAGTATTTTTTAGGATAATTTGGTTTTATAATTTAATTTGTGATTTAGTTTTATTTTTTAGGATATTTTAAATGTGTGACAATCTGAATTAAGCCAAAATTCGAGTTAATTTCCCAGCCCAAACGCCCAAACACCTCGTGTAACACGGCCCAAACCTACCCCTATCCAGTCCATCTCCACACCCACCAAATGACGATGTTTGGACCATTTTGATCAAGACCGTCGATCTCATTTGATCGAACGATCCCTGAGCTTCACCCGCTACCCAACCCGACCCGTCCACTCCACCCCGATCCCCCACTTAAACCCAAACAACACCGTTTAAAATGGTTTTTTGATCTAAGTCGTTGGTTTCATCCCCATCCAACGGCTCGTGTTCAATTTCCCCTCACCCCGTATAAATACCCTAACACTACTCTAGGTCACTTAGAACCTCCCCCCTCCTTCATCTCTAACCTTCAGAGACCAAAATAACCCCAAACCCTAGCTAGTCGCCACCCTTTTCCACCGCCCAAAACCCGGCGGCGCTTACTCCGATGGCCACCAAATTCACACCACAGTTTCCCCTCAACCTCCTCATCCCAACCCCTCAAACCATTTCCCTCGAATATCACCAGATTTCTTGGAATCTTAATTCGAAGAAATGAACCCTAGTAGCCACCGTCTCCGTTCACCACCAAAAATACACCCCTGAACCTCCTTGACCCCCTCACCCTTAGTTCACCATTGTTTGCCATCGAATCCCTCTCAAACTGTTCGAATTTCAAATATAATGTTCAAACCCTAGAAAACCAAAATAGACTTCATATGAAGGTTTTCCGGGCAATAATCTGAAAGAGATAGAGTCGATTTGGTCTTAAAATAACGTTGTTCATTTGTTCTTAACAAAGAACAAACGAGTGATGTTATTTGGAGATCAAATCAGAGGATTCGAGTCCGTAGTTCAAGTTTTGCCAGGCAAGTTTCTTTTTGGCTTTCATTTAATTTGGTCATTTTTATTTTTCTTCTTCTACTTCTTCTTCTTTTCTTTTCTTTGAAACAATTTAGTCAAAATTGGCATTAGGTTTTATTCGGAATTGTTAATTATTGGATTAATCGTCTTTAGTTCATGCCATGTATATATTATTAATCAGACTTGCAGGCGATCTAGATTCTCGAACCATTTAAATGTTGTTTATTTTTGTTTTTGGTAGAAGAACACTGAACTTGTTTAATTTTAGGATTTGAGATCTTTATGTAGATTTTGTTTGTTTGTTGAATAGCCCGAAATGATGTGAGTTACTTAATGGTTCATTTTAGGAAGTTTTAATAATGGTGGAGTGATAATACATTATTAAACTAATGAATGAATAAATAAAAAGATCAGTAGTAGAAATGAAAACCTGTTAAGTACCTTTAGAGGTTGGAAATCAGAGAACATGAGGGGAATAATGAATTAGGTAGTTGGTTTAGTGCCTTTTAAAGTCTGGAACTGTAAAAGAATAACATGGGTTTGATTAAAAAACTAAAAAAAGGAAATGCAACTGACACCATGTCTAGTGCCTTTAAGGTTGTGAAATCAGAAGCAAGGGGATTTAATGATAAAAGGTTAAAGGGGTGCACATGGGGAGGGAATATACATCTGATAAAGAAAAAGTGTCTGAAAAAAGGGGCGAGCCTAATCTTTAAATAGGAGATACAGAGTGAGTTTGAAAATTCGGAGAGAAATAGAGAGCAGACATTGAGTTAAGAGAGCTTAAACATTCTGAGAAACAGAGAGTGGGGATTTCACTCGGCTAGACACTGAGAGGGGAATACAGACTGAGAGAGTGATAGCTAGACATTCAGATAGAGTTTGAGAGAATTGAGAAGAGAGACATTAAAAACACTCTGAAAATCGGATAGTTTTTCAATAGATAGAAACCTAGTTGGAAAACTGATTTTGAGATGAATTAATGTTTGGAGTACTATTTTAACTTGATTTTGAGGCTTAAAAATTGGTTTTAAATCTGCTTGGAGCTGGTTTGAAGCTTGGATTGGTTTCAGCTTGTTAACATTGCTGCATTGCTGCTGTTTGTTGTTGTTGATCCTTGACCCCATTTTCTTTGTTCATTTCATATCCAGGTACACTTTCCTTTAACCATGATAGTTGTGAGATAGATTGGAAAATGAATTGCAAGGGAGATGTTAAAACATGAGATTGATTTCAGTTTATTGAAATGATTTGCTTACTTGTCATGTTTTTCTTTTGCTTTACGTTTATAGTTGGCTTGTAATTGTTGCTTGAAATGATTTGTGAATCAGCTCTTAGTTCACCCCTTTTCTTTGATTTCCTCAAGAGTTGAATATTTGAAATGTACTGAAGGATTATGAGTTTGACAACTTAATTTGATAGTTTCCTAGTAGTTTGGTCACTTGTGGTACTGATTTCTTTTAAATTTCAGAGTTCATTAGCACGGTTAACTGTAGGTTTGAGCTTTAGTTTGGATATATTGGATAAGCGTAAGAAGTGAATTTAGAATCAATCTATTAGATTGAACAAGTGTATACATCTTCTGTGTGCAATAGGTTTTTAAACAATTAATTCAGGACAATTAGAAGTGGTTTCAAATCATAAAAGGGGTTAGCAATTGGTGTGTCTCGCTTGGGTTCTTGTGGTTGGATTAGTCAATATGTGAGTGTGATCATAGTTTAAATATTTTTTAAGTTGAACTCTAATAAGAATTTTAGCCTTCAGTAATGGTTTGGTCTTGCAATAATAAATGTCCAGGAATATGGGCCTCTTGGGCTATTCTTTATGCACTTTTATTTTGAAATTCAACGCCATCTCATTAGAATTGGGTTCAGTTGGATCCCAGGCCCAATATTAGCTGCCGGATTCTTGTAACTGAGCTCCCATGGCCTCGAGCCTAGGCTCTTGCACTCCAATTGTTGTTGTTTCAAATTAGGTTTGTTTGTGACATTTAAGTAGGGCCTTTAGAGGTCCAGCATGTTGTTTTCCCATAAGTAGGATGTTGGGCTTTGGCTTGGAAGACAGCCAACGTTGGGCCTTAAAAATAAAGGCCTTCTCATCAGTTAGTTTCTATTTTCAGTTAGTAGGATCAGTCTTATTTAAACTAGTAGTAAATTCCATAATTTTCAATTAGGTTCTTCATAATAAATGGCCCTCGTAGATCAATTTAGAAACGCCTTAATTAGACTGGATCGGAGGTGTGCCATAATAGTCAATTGAACATTTTATGGCCCTACTTAATCATTTCTTTAAAAAAAATTCTTAGAATTCGGGTAAGCCATTTAGCAAATTTACATGGCTTCCCGCAAAGTTAATAAATACGTAGTTGCTTTAGGCGCATTATTTAATAATTTTACCTTATTAAACTCGGGTGCAGATTTATGTGACCCAAATCCAAATTCAACGATGTTAAAACATGCCAAAAACTACGGGTGCATTTATGTGACGAGGTTCGAGACGTGTTTTAATGACGTTGCAATTCTCTTAAAAAATAATAATAATAAAAGTGGTTAAAGTTTAAAATTTGCACATAGGTTCATAATTGTTAAAAATCAGATAATTAAGCTGAATATGATAGTTTAGCGACCGTGCTAGAACCATGGAACTCGGGAATGCCTAACACCTTCTCCCGGGTTAACAAAATTCCTTATCCGGATTTCTGGTTCGCAGACTATAATATAGAGTCAATCATTTTCCTCGATTCGAGATTTGAACCGGTGACTTGGGACACCATAAATCTCTCAAGTGGCGACTCTGAATCTCAATGAACGAATCCTGTTTTGATTGTCCTTTAATTGGAAAAACTCTCTTATTTATATCCCTTTAGGGATGTAGGTAAAAAAGAGGTGTGACAAAGGATTTTCAAGGTTCCCGTCACTGTTGCATTTTGAAGCAAGTATGTATTTTTCAATGTATTTATTTGTTGTTTGCAAATGTTTAATTTTCCAGTATGCAAGTATGTATTTTTCAATGTATTTATTTGTTGTTTGCAAATGTTTAATTTTTCAGTATGTTTTTAATTGTATTCATATGTATTCATGTCAGATGTACTGTTAAATATGCTGTCTATTCAGTTATATCAATACTTCTAAGTGTTTGAAGTTGTATTTATATTATTCATGTCAGATTTACTATGAAATATGTGTTGTATTCAGTTGTATTTACATGTATTTATTCTTGTTAAATGCAGGGAATTAAGTTTTTTGTAAAACACCAGCCAATATTTGCACCGCATATCAGTGTATATACTAAAACTGACATAGTCTTTGAGCTAAAAGAAAATCTTACTCCAGATCAGTACAAACAATTGGGTAATACTTGCTTTGGAAATTTTCTTCAAATAAAGCGTTGGGAAGTCCAACATCAACTTTTTAGATGATTCATGTGGCTCTCCAGTTAGAGGGAACTCCTAACAATGTATTTGCAATACACGTCAATGGTACTTCATTACATTTCACATTAAGGGAGTTTGCGCTTGTAACTGGCCTCAAATATGTTGGAAATGATGCTGATTTTGAGTTTAGTGAAAAGGTTCCTAACCAGCTTATTGAGACTTACTTTGGAGGTGCTAATCTTGTCAAGAAGAAACATTTGATGAAATGCTTTGCTGACAAGAACTGGGGTCCCGACAATGATGGTGATGCCTTGAAGATTTCTTTGTTGTATTTCATACACACCTTTATTTTTTCATCCGAGAAGAACAGTAAAATCATTCAAAGGCTACATTTTGACTCGGTAGAGAGTGGGCGCTATTTTGAATATCATTGAGGTTTAAAAGCATTTGAAACGCTGACAAAATCGATTAGCAAGAAGATGGATGCTCAGAAGAAATATTACAGGATAGCTGGGATGCCCCTAGCTATGCAAGTGTGGTTTTATGAGTGTTGTTCAGATGTTGATCCCAAAATTTCACTCTGAGTTGATGACGTGGTCCCTAGAATACTCAATTGGAGAACCACCGGAAATCAGCCAAACTTTGCTTATCTGATGAACGACATATTCAATGACAACGGAAACATGGTAATGTACAATTTGTATCATTGCTAGTTTATATTTTATTAATAATAAATTTTTCATACATTTGCATATAGAAGTATACAGTCGCATACAGATACATTTTTTATGCTGTAATACCAGTTGTAGTTTCTGCTATAATACTTGTTGTCATATTCTCACACAAATACATCTAGATTTTGCATACAATTGCGGGCATTCATTTTCAGGGGATGCATACAGCAGTATACATTTGTATACAAATGCATACAGATAAAAATACTTATATAATCAGATGCATACAGATACAAGATACAACTGCATATTACTCGTATAATCAACTGCATACATTTTCAAGGGATGCATACAGTAGTATACATTTGTATACAAATGCATACACATACAAATACTTGCATATAGATATAAGATACTTGTATACAAATGCATACAGGCTAATAATCAGCTACATACACTTGTATACAAATGCATAAAGAAACTGCATACATTTAAATACAGCTACTGCATACAATTACATTCATATGCATACAGCAATATACAGCTGTTGTAGCCTTCATTATTAATTCTTCATACAATTGCATATTATTTCCCAATCATTAGTGTTGCCTTAATTTCAATACAAATTTCAGTTTGATTCCAGATCTGCATGTGTATGTTTGTAGTAAGACTTTGATTGTATTTCATTTTTTAGATTGTTTACCAGGACGTCCATCCAAGCGATATAGAGCTTGCCGTTATTCAGATTCCTCATGTAGGCGCTGATGTTGAGAACATACCTACTCCTGCTCATTCAGACATGTCGGGAAAGGATTTGGATGACTTTTCTCATACACCCGATTTTCAATATAAGAATAAACATGTTGCAAGTGTTGGTCTATCTTCATCACCGCCCCATAAAACGCGCAAGGAACACGAAAGGCATCCTAATGAACAAAGTATCAATCCAAGATTCCTCCTGTTTGTGGATCCGAATTTGGACAGGAAGTTTTGCATGACAATCGACTGCCAGATTCCCAAAATGACGAAGTATCTTGTTTGAGGAAAGAACTAAATTCATTCAAAGAATACGTGAGTATTTAGCCACATATTAAACATTACAGTTTAGTTCTTAATATTCATATATTTTTGGCGCAATCTTTTAATTATTTGTGTCTTGTTAAGGTTGTGGGAGAGTTTAAATCTCTGAGAACATTGATCAATGATAACTTCAAGAAGCTTTCTGACCTTCTTTAACAAAATCAACAAACTGAAAGTTTGTACCAGAGAAAGGAATCCATAGGGAGACGTGATGATGGCATTGACACAGATGTCAGAGATAATGTTGAGGTTTAACATTTTTAACATCTTTAGCATTTGTTTATATCTCCTGTTTGTTGTTATAATTAAATAATTGTATTTTAAAAGTTATATGTATTCGACAAGCATTTAACTGCCTCACTAAAATGATAAATGCATTCGACCAACACATGTATTTAAATGTATTCATATGTGTGTTAAACTTAATATGTAATTGGAATTCACTGCTGTATTTAAATATATTCAGCCGTATTTTAATGTATTCTGATTTGTTATTCTTGAATATGTGATGCATTTCACTAAGATTTCCATTACCAAAATATGTTTTCTTTCTGTGATAATATATATTTAACTGTATTCTTACACTAAGTTACTACACTAACAATGATACATACAACTAATAGAAACCAGTGCTTAATGCTCAATGTATGGGGTCAAGAGGTGAGGGGAATACTACATTAGAGGTGACGTGCAACATACCATCTACAGGTCAAGAAGGTGTATCTACAGAATTCTATGTATCTCAATTTGAGTTGGACGATAAGTTTCTTCCTAGTCAAATTCCAGAAACTAGAATTGTGATACACAACAGTGCAAAAAAAGCCGAATCAACCCCAATACCATCTCATAGGAATCGGCGACCAAGTAGATGGTATTCTTCGCCTTATGAGTCTAACTTCGACTATGTAGGTTAGTGTTTTTATAAACTAAAGATCTATTTCCTCATGATTTTTAAATTTAAAAGTCTCTACTCACGAATTCAATGAAAAACAGGTACCTCACTAAAGTTAACCCCCATTTTTGAAAAAAGACACCCCTTTGAGGATGATTCAATAACGAGGCCACATCCTACATTAATCATTCAGGAATATGACAAATGAGTTCATAATGGTCTTCTCGCTAGACATGATCAGAGGTGAGTTTTCCCCCAGTATGTGTATTAAGTTTTTATATTTTAAAAAATGTATATAATATTTTTTTATATCATACTTGTAGAAGTAATTTGGAAGACCATTACAAGAAGAACAAGTCAACACTTCATATACTATTGGATTTTGGAGTTGATCAAGTTAATTCAAAAAATTGGTTTTACCTTCTATCGTTTGACGGGAAGCTATGGGATGACAACGTAAGTTTTTTCCCTAACTGACTAATTTTCTTTGAATAACAACATGCATTTGATTGTATTCTATTGTAGTATTTTTACTGGCTCAAACACTCTATATGATGAAATGTATGATAAATGCAATGGCATCATTATTCAACTGTATTCAGCTGTAGTCAGTTGTATTCAACTGTTTTAATCAGCTTCAGTCAATTGTATTCAACTATTTTATTCATCTGTATTTAGTTGTATTCAACTATATTATTCATATGTATTTCTCTGTATTCAACTATATTCTTTAATAGTTTGATTCATTGGACTCACACCATGTAATTAAATTTGTGTATAGCATATTGACGTCATATTCTACTATCTGAGAAAGAAGGGAAAGTACAGTCAAACAAGCAACTTCAAGTATACAACTGTTGATTGTATATTCAAGACAAGAATCGCTGAAATCTTTGACAGGTATGCTGATACAGATAGTAATGCTAATGTAGCCAAAGAAGAGGATGTGGTATGTGAGTACATAAGGGGCTACAAATTGCTAGCTAATGTACCTTGGCATACTGTGGATAATTGTTACGACCCCAACCCCGATCGTGATGCGCCCAACACACTGCTAGGCAAGCCCGACCAATTAACAACCTTAACCCAATTATTAAATGGTTCATTATTAGCTTAACACAAGTAAATTACCAAATCAACATATTAGAAGTCTGAAATAAGAGTTAAATGTGCGAAATTTCAAACAACAATACTACTACATAGCCCAAAAGATCCGGTGTCACAAGTTCGAGCCTATAATACATGAGTATCAACCTATTACATAACAATCTAGAGAAATACAGAAGGAACAATAGGATAAAAGAGAGAGATCAGGGCCGCAGAACGCCATGCAGCTACCTCGATGCTCCCGGATGTGCGATGCCCAACTGGAAATCCTCAACAGTCTCAGATGCACCTGGATTTGCACGCAAAGTGCAGGGAGTAATGTGAATACTCTGACCTAGTGAGTAATAAACATAAATAAAGGCTGAGAATAAGAAACCATGGAGAAACACATTGTAATCTATAATGCGGCAGTTAAAAACAAGCGGAACGAAATCAATAAAACAATAAAATCAAAATGCAGAAATACTACATCAAATAAGCAATTAAGTGACAGATATAGAAAGAAAATCAACACATAGTAAGGTACCCTCTAGTAGCCGCTGCGGCGTACAGCCTGATCTATTTATTTATCGTCGACGACACTCATTGGGGGTGTGCAGACTCCGGGAGGGGCCCCTTAAGGCCCAAGCGCAATAAAAAGCCATCTTGTGGCATCAACTAGACCCTCGACCTCATATCAATATCAACATAATACCGCTGCGGTGCGCAACCCGATCCCATACTCAGTCCATAAATCACATAAGCCCCTCGGACCATAATAATATAGAAATTCTCAGCCCAAAACATCATTAGAAATATCATTTAAGTTTCAAATCTGAGTAAAAGTGGCTAAGTTTGTAAAACAGTATTAAACAATAGGACTGAACTCAAGTAGTATGTCAAAATGGTGAGGAAACAGTGATAGCAACCCCCGAAGGGTTCAACTAGTTGGCACGCAGCCCAAATATGACGATTAGTCCAAATAATGATGATATCAAATAAGCCTAAATCTATTAAGCGGTAAAAACATCACTTGGGACAGACCAAGTCCCAATCCCCAATAGTAAACAACCCCGCGCTCATCATCAAGCGCGTGTCTCACCTCAATATAGCACTACGATGTGCAAATCCGGGGTTTCAAACCCTCAGGACATCATTTACATTCATTACTCACCTCAAACCAGCCAAAACTCTAGCTCGCTATGCACTTGACTCTCAAACCGGCCTCCTCGCGCATCAAATCTGACCAAAACCAGAGCGAATACGTTACAGTAGGCTAAGGGAACAAAACCCAAGCGAAAATAATCGAAAAATATCAAAAATCACGAAATTGGCAAAAACCCGAGCCTCGGGCCCACTTCTCGAAACCCAAAATTTTTCACATCATTATACTCCTTATCTCCCCACGAGTTTATACATATCAAAAACAGAAGAATCGGAGTTCAATTGACCCTTCAAATGCTCAATTGTTGCTCTCTTAAGTTCAAGCCCTAAACCACCATTCTTAGTCCATTAATTCCTTAAATTTTTAGTCCTAATTCATGAAATAGCACCATAGAATCATGTTTTTAGGTCCAAAAGTCCTTACCTTATCGAAGCTCCTTGAAATCCCTCTTCAAAATCGCCCCAAATTACCAAGTCCGAAGTTAAAATGAATAAATCCTTCAAAATTCGCGAAGAAGAACCTTAAATACTTCTGCCCAGTCATAACCGCATCTGCGGTCAAATCGCCGTTTCTGCGGTCAAAGCTCCGCATCTGCGGAAATCATCAAGGCTCATCGTCCGCTTTTGTGGAAACAACTGCCCAGACCAAAACTCGCACCTGCGGCCTCCCCTTCGCACCCCTGCGACACCGCACCTACGGTCCCCCTTCCGCAAGTACGGAAATACCAGCAACAGCAAACTTTTCTGCAACAATACAAGTCTAAATTCTTCCCGCTTAGCTATCCGAAATCACCCCGAGGCCCCCGGGACCTCGAACAAAAATATCAACATATCCTAAAACATCATTCAAACTTGTTCCAATCATTAAACCACCTCAAACAACACCAAAACCATCAATTCACATCGAATTCAAGCCTAAGTTCTTCTAAAGCTTCCGAAACATGCATTTGATCAAAATCTCAACCAAATCACCTCCGAATGACCTGAAATTTTACACACACATCCCAAATCACATAACGAAGCTACAACAACTCTTGGAATTCCATTCCGACCCTCGGATCAAAATCTCACTTATCAACCGGAATTCGCCGAAATACTAACTTTGCCAATTCAAGCCTAATTCTACACCGGGCCTCCAATACCACTTCCGATCACACTCCAAAGTCACAAATCATCCCCCAAAGCTAACTGAATCATCGGAAATCACATTCGAGCCCTCTAACACATAAGTCAACATCTTGTTGACTTTTTCCAAACTAAGTCTTCCTTAAAGAGACTAAGTGTCTCATTTCCTACTAAAATCAATCCAAACCAACTCGATCACATAAGACACTGATAATGAAGCATAAAGAAGCAGAAAAATGAGGGAAACGGAGCGGTAACTCATGAGACGACGGTTCGGGTCTTCACATCCTCCCCAAATTAAACAAACGCTCGTCCTCGAGCGAGTCAAGAAACATACCTGAAGCCTCTAATAGGTGAGGATATCTGCTCCGCATCTCCCGCTCGGTCTCCCAAGTAGCCTCTTCCACGGGCCAACCTCTCCACTGCACCTTCACTGAAGCTACATCCTTTGACCTCAATTTTTGAACCTGACGATCCAAAATGGCTGCCGGCTCTACATTATAAGTCAAATCATCCTCCAACTGAACCGTACAAAAATCCAGAACATGGGACGGGTCTCCAATATACTTCCGGAGCATAGAAATATGAAAAACTGGATGCACGCTCGACAAACTGGGTGGCAAGGCAAGCTCATGAGCCACCTCCCCAATCCTCCGAAGTACCTCAAAAGGCCCAATGAACCACGGACTCAATTTCCCCTTCTTTTCGAATCTCATAATACCCTTTGTCGGTGAAACCTTCAACAGGACCTTCTCACCAACCATGTAGGATACATCTTAAACCTTCATGTCTGCATAACTCTTCTATCTCGACTGCGCTGTACGAAGTCTCTCCTGATCACCTTCACCTTCTCTAATGCATCCTGAACCAAATCCGTCCCCAATAGCCTAGCCTCACCAGGCTCGAACCAACCAACTGAAGATCTACACCACCTCCCATACAAAGCCTCATACAGAGTCATCTGAATGCTAGACTGGTAGCTGTTGTTGTAGGAAAACTCTGCAAGCGGTAGGAACCGATCCCACAACCCTCAGAAGTTAATAACACAGGCACGTAGCATATCTTCTAATATCTGAATGGTGCGCTCGGACTGCCCGTCTGTCTGAGTATGAAAGGTTGTGCTCAACTATACTTGAGTACCCAACTCTCGCTGAACAGTCTGCCAAAACTGAGAGGTAAACTGAGTGCCCCGATCTGATATAATGGAAACTGGGACAACATGCAACCAAACAATCTCCTGAATATAAATCTCTGCCAGCCGCTCTGAAGAATAAGTAGGAATGAAGTGTGCGGACTTGGTCAGCCTGTCTAAAATCACCCAAATAGCATTGAATTTCTTCAAAGTCCGTGGGAGTCCGGTAACAAAATCCATAGTGATCCTCTCCCACTTACACTCAGAAATAACCATCTGCTGATGCAAGCCACCTAGTCTTTGATGCTCATAGTTCACCTGCTGACAATTGAGACACCGAGCTACAAACTCCACAATATCCTTCTTCATCCTCCGCCACCAATAGTGCTGTCTAAGATCCTGATACATCTTTGCGGCACCCGGATGAATGGAGTACCGCGTGCTATGGGTCTCTTCCAATATCAATTCCCGAAGCCCATCCACATTGGGCACGCAAATACGGACTTGCATCCTCAACACACCACCATCACCAATGGTAACCTCTATGGCATCATCATGTTGAACTCTGTCCTTAAGGACAAGCAAATACAGATCATCATACTGGCTCTGTCTGATGTACATACAAGGAATACCGAGAAACCACACAAGTCAACACCCGACTGGGCTCCGAAATATCTAGTCTCACAAACCGATTGGCCAAGGCCTGAACATCAACTGCGAGGGGTCTCTCCCCAACTGGAATATACGCCAAACTCCCCATACTCACTGCCTTTCAGCTCAAAGCATCGACCACTACATTGGCCTTCCCCAGATGATACAAAATAGTAATATCATAATCCTTAAGCAAATCTAGTCATCTTCGCTGCCTCAAATTAAGATCCTTTTGCTTGAACAAATATTGAAGACTGCAATGATCAGTGAATACCTCACAAGATATGCCATACAAGTAGTGCCTCCAAATCTTCAATGCATGAACTATGGCAGCCAACTCCAAATCATGAAGAAGGTAGTTCTTCTTATGGGGCTTCAACTGACGAGAAGCATAAGCAATAACTCTACCCTCTTGCATCAATACACAATCAATCCTAACTCTCGAAGCATCACAATATACAGTATATGAACCTGAAGCTGATGGCAAAACCAATACTAGAGTTGTGTTCAAAGCGGTTTTGAGCTTCTGAAAGCTCTCCTCACACTCGTCCGACCATACAAATGAAGCACCCTTCTGAGTTAACTTGGTCAAGTGTGATGCAATGGAGGAAAATCACTGAACAAACCGACGATAATATCATGCCAACCCAAGAAAACTACGAATCTCTATGGCTGAGGACGGTCTAGGCCAACTCTGAACCGCCTCTATCTTCTTCGGATCAACCAAAATACCTTCCATGGACACCACGTGTCCTAAGAAAGCCACTGAATTGAGCCAAAACTCACACTTGGAGAACTTTGCATGAAGCTTCTTCTCTCTCAATCTCTGCAATACAACTTGCAAATGCTCCGCGTGCTCCTCCTGACTACGTGAGTACACCAGAATATCATCAATGAAAACAATGATGAATGAATCCAGATAAGGTCGAAATACACTGTTCATCAAATGCATGAACGGTGCTGGGGCATTGGTCAGCCCGAAAGACATGACAAGAAACTCATAGTGACCATATCTAGTCCTGAAAGTAGTCTTAAGAATATCTGAATCCCTGATCTTTAACTTGTGATAACCCGAACGGAGATCAATCTTGGAAAACACCCTCGCTCCTTGAAGCTGGTCGAACAAATCATCAATGCATGGCAGGGGATACTTGTTCTTAATTGTTACCTTGTTCAATTGCTTATAATCTATGCACATCATCATTGTGTCATCCTTCTTCTTCACAAACAGAACTGGCGCACCCTAAGGTGACACACTAGGCCAAATGAACCCCTTATCTAGGAGTTCCTGAAGCTGCTCCTTCAATTCTTTCAACTCTGCTGGTGCCATACGATATGGAAAAATAGAGATGGGCCGAGTGACCGACACCAGGTTAATACAAAAATCAATATCCATGTCCGGTGGCATGCCGGCAGGTCTGCTGGAAAAACATCAGGGAAATCCCTCACAACTGGAATAAAATCAATACTAGGAGTCTCAGCTCCAACACCCCTCACAAAAGCAAAATATGAGAGACAACCCTTCCCAACCATATGCTGGGCCTTCAAGAAAGAAATCACTCTACTCGAAACATTCACACCATGCCACTCGATCCGCGGTACACCCGGCTTAGCTAAAGTGACTATCTTAGCATGACAGTCTAGAATAGCATGACACGGAGATAACCAATCCATGCACAAAATAACATCACAGTCCACGATGCTCAATAGCAATAAGTCAACTCAGGTCTCCAAATCCCCAATAGTAACAACACATGACCGGTACACACGGTCCACAATAATAGTATCGCCCACCGGGGTAGACACATGAACAGGTAAAGTAAGAACCTTCCGGGGCGCACTCAAATAGTGAGCAAAATATGAGGACACATAAGAATAGGTGGAACCAGGATCAAATAATATTGAGGCATCTCTGTGGCAGACTGAAATAATACCTGTAATGACAGCGTCTGAAGCAATGGCATATGTCCTGCCTGAAATAACATAAAAATGAGCCTGGCCATCGCCTGATCGACCTCCACCTCTGGGGCGACCCCTGGCTGCCTGATCTCCACCCCTAGCTAGCTAGGCGGGTGGTGAAGTAACTGGAGCAGAAGTCGAGGGCTGACCCCTCTGCTGATGCTGACTGCCGTGAAGTCGAGGGCACTGCCTCCTCATGTGACCAAACTCTCCGCACTCATAACAACTACCCGGTGCTGGAGATGGGGACTGAAGCAAACCCCTCACACCGGAGTGACTAGCAGATTCACTCGACAGAGAAGAACCCAGAGTTGATGGGGCATAAGATGAACTCTGAGCTGGGAGCGCGCTGAGTGAAGGCTGGCCCTGCTGAGACACATGATGACCACGACCTAAAGATGTCCCATGATACTCTGGATGGGCTGACTGAGCAAGCCTGAAAGAATGACCTCTACCATGCTGAAACTAGCCCCTCGAAGGCCCACCACTGTAGCTGCTCGATCCACGAGGCCTTTTGGCCCTCTCCTCTCGCTCTCGATGGGGAACTGACTCGATCTCATGAGCGATATCCACCACCTCCTCAAATGTAGCACCCAATACTCTCTTTCTAGTCATCATAATACGGAGATGATAGTTAAGGCCATCCACAAATCTTCTGATCCTCTCACGATATGACGAAATCATCCAAATAGCATGACGAGCCAACTATGAAAACCTCATATCGTATTGGGTCACGGTCATATCCCCCTGTATTAACCACTCAAATTGTCTATGCAACTTCTCTCTGCGGGACTGTAGTACATACTTCTCCACGAAGAGAGCGGAGAACTGCTGTCAAGAAATGGGTGTTGCACCGACAGGCCTACGCCTCTCAAAATCCTCCCACCAAGTAAAAGCAGCCTCGGTAAACTGAATGATGGTAAATGCCACATCGCTAGACTCAAGAATCCATGCTTTATGGAGCATCCGCTGACACCTATCAAGAAAACCCTGGGTGTCACACCTTCCTTTTTTGCTTACTACACTCCGTGAAGGATATAATAATAAAAAAAAGAGTTTTTCCAATTAAAGGACAATCGAAACGTGATTCGTTTATCAAGAAATTCAGAGTCGCCACTTGGGAGATTTATGGTGTCCCAAGTCATCGGTTTGAATCCCGAATCGAGGAAAGGGTTTGACTCTATTTAACAGTCGTGAACCAAAAATCCGGGTAAGGAATTCTGTTAACCCGGGAGAAGGGGTTAGGCACTCCCGAGTTCCGTGGTTCTAGCACGGTCGCTCAACTGTTATATTTGGCTAAGTGTTGATTTTAATACATGTTAAACCTATAGTGCAATTTTTAAAGTTATTTTCCGCTTTTTGTCCATTATTATTTTTTATTTAAGAAAGTGAATGTTGTTAAGAACATGTTTTTGGATCACGTCACATGAAATGCACCCGGATCCTCGACACATTCTTATTCAACATTTTCGGATTTGGATTTGGGTCGCATGAAATGCACACCCGAATTTAAGAATGTAATTTTATTAAAATCGTGTCTAAAAGACTAACATGTTGTTATCTTTTGGGAAGGCCGTGAAATTTGCTAAATGGCCCATCCCGAATTTTTAAGTATTTTTATTAAGTAATTAATGAGGGCCCCGCAATTGTATATTTGATTTGGCGAGGCTCGTCTCATTTTATTATTAAAAGGCCATCCTAAAGTAAACTATAATTTTCTACTTTAATTTTTGTCTCTAAAAGGCCAATTAATTCGCAAATATAAATTTGAGCCTCAAATTCAAGTCCGACTTCAAACAAAGGGAAAAACCCTTTTAGCTTGAACCCGCTACCTAATTCGAAACCCAATTTTATATTTGTCAATTAATTCCTCATCTTCCTATGTAATTTTAGAGTTACTTAAAAAAAAATTGGGCTTACAATTGGCCCAATTCTTATAATACCTTAACAAATATATTTGGGCCCAAGACTGGCCCAACGTGCATTTGGCCCAACTTGAATTAAAAAGCATCAGATCTTTTGGCCAGTTTAATGTCGAAAATAGACTAAATTATACAAAGGTGCGGCTACTAATTTTTAAATAAAAAATTGGACTACTGACATGGTAAATTATAATTCCATTTTAATTTCGATATTTCAAATTGTTAGCACTTCTAAGTGGAGCATCATTACTCATGAGTTAACAGCAAAACAATTTACACATATATTGAAGCTTTAAGCTTAATCAAATGGCCTAAAAAAACGTTCACCAGTTTTAAAATGAACATCAAATAAAGCTTATACACTAATTTCAGTTTTTTTGTAAGCGATTAGCATAAAAATCAGAATACACTACATTAGAATACTATTCTAAAATCAGAGTTATCGGTCTAATTTGAATGTTCATTAATATAAACAAAATTCCAAAACTATGATGAAATCATAAAACTAAAGCTACTGACAGAACTATTATTCAAGTACAAAAATCCAAGAGTCCAAATAGTTACTAATTATACAGTCTAGGATCTACATTTATCCAAATCAATATCAAGCTACACTAACAATTCTATATTATTCAATATAAAAAAAATGGTAATACAAATAGGAGCAGCTTGTTTCAATTCAACAATTACATGAGCTCAGGTTCGAACATGTACCTGTGGATCAGATTTTAACGGGAAGAGAAGAAGTTAGCACAGCAGCAGCAGATTCAATAGCAAATGAAACCAGCAACTCAGGAAAATTTCAAAAGAAACCAGCTGATTAACCACAAAATTATTCGAACACACTCCAAATGCAGTCAAAGTTTGATCCAGGACATACAACACTTTTTCAGCAATTAAAACGTCCAAAAACTCATTCCAAATCAACACTAATAACTTCAGAAATTTCGAATAGCTAAGTATAGAACAGAAACTAGCAATTGAACTATTTTTTTAATCTAAAAATCAATGTAATAGTGATTCTTTTTTTGGTTTTTTACTGATTTTATATTGTTTTTGGATTTTTGAGGGTTTGAATTTCAAATTAAATCTGAAATTGAAGGGGAAGGATTTTTGGGGGGAATTTTGGGGCTCAAAACTTGTGAGTGAAGGCAAAGGCATGTCTATTTATAGGCCTAAAAGAGGGCAGCCCTCAAATTTTGGTTTTTTACACATTAGTCCCTCCTTTACTTAACTTGTTTCTGAAGTTACTACTTTATTTCTTTTAATTTTAATTTAGAACCCCATCTAGAAGGTCATGTAGGGTTCTAATACTAATTTTCTACCCTTAAAATCCCTAAACTACCCTTACCCAATTTTAAAAATTACCAAATCTAATTAAACTACCCTTTTTCATACCTATACTACCCCTGAAACCCCCCAAGAATTACCAACCAGACCCAACCCTGTCAATTAAACCCCAATAATTTACCCTAATTAAGACTAGATGTGGTTAACTAATCTTAATTCAACTATAACCAATTCACAAACCTAATTAAAATAAATAACACAAATCTTAAGACTAATAACAATATTAACTGAACAAAAATCACATACAAACCAAAATCAGAACAAAAACTAAAATTAACAAAAATCAGAAATAAGAAATTCAGAACAATTGAACTAAATTCTATTTTTAACTAAAATAAGCATGTACTTAACAAACCCTAATTTATCAACTTTAATAAATCAAATTAAAATCTAAATGATTAAACAATCAAAATCCTAATTAAACTAAACAGAATCGAGATAAGAAAATCAACAAGAAACAAAAGCAGAAAAAAAAATGAAAACTCACTGATTATGTTCTTCAAAATTTGATTGATTTCGAATTTGATTTTCAATCAATGTTATATGTTTATTTTATCCAAATTTAACATATAGCATTAATTTGAAATCAATCGAGCACTAGAGAACTCCCAAAATAGGTTGAAAACTTTTAAAATTCTAGATGTGAAATTCGAGCCTTTTTACTCAGATTCGAGAAATTTTGGGCAGGTATTAGTGATGAGGGAGGTCTGGGGGTGGTGTGGTGTGAATTTGGTGAGATTTGGACGAACATGCGTTTTGGTCCGATTATTTGATTTGATATTCGAAGATTTCGGTGGGGATTCGAAGGAAGCCATGGGTGGATTTGGAAAGAGGAGGTAGAGAAAGTTCAGGGGTGTTAATTTGGAGTGATTTGGGGCTTTGCCGCCGCCGCCGGCGATTTCCGACCGGCAGTGATAGGGCGGAGTAGGGTGGGGTGACGACGTTACAGGGGAAAGGGGTGGGGATACGAGGATGACAATTTTTGTCGTTGATTTTGTGAAGGATTTATGACAGTTTTATTAAAAATACAAGATCACATCTAGACCGTCGGATGATGGTGAATGGATGGCCAAGATCAATTGCTTATTTTAAAACGATGTCGTTTCAGTAATCACAGGATTTGGATCGGGTAATGGGATTGGATTGGGCCGGTGCTGGGTGTGGGTATTTGTTTTTGGGCAAAGCAGAATTAAAAGGCCCAATTGAGGGCATTCTTTTTTCTTTCTTTATTTATTCTCTCTATTTTGTTTTCTTTTTGTACTCATTTTCATTTTGTATTATTTTTTTTTATATTTTTATTTTGTATTTTTCCTGATTTTATAAAAATATAAAAATTAAAACAAAGACCCAATATAATTCAAAATTAAACTATTTAACTCCTAAAATTATTTAAAATTCTATTTAAAGATAAATGCAACAATTAACAATTAAAAGTGCAAAGAAACTATTTATTTATTTTTTATTTTTTTTAAATTTTATTCTAAAACAAATTAATACCTAATTACTACTAAAATTATGAAATTAAATCCCTAAATGCAAGTGCATATTTTTTGTATTTTCATATGAATAAAAATGCAACCAATTAACACAAAAATTCAACAAAATTCACAAAAAATGTAAAATAATAAAGAAATCAATTATTTGAAAGTTTTGGAATAATTTGCTTAGGGCAAAAATCACGTGCTCACAGCTGCCCCTCTTTGCCCGGAAACACGAAGAGTTTTCGTGCAAAGACAAGTGAGCGGAAACGAGCGATTTTTGCCTGTTCGAATATTCCGTGTGAAGCATTTCTGAAAGAGCTGACCGCACCCTGCTTCAAAGGCTGCCTACATATCCCGGGCTAAACAAGAATCAGGTCAGTGTAGTTCGGGAGTGTCTGGTAGCTGGGACTACCAGGAGCTGTGATTTCTTTGTTGTTGTTGCTGCTCACTACTGTAAAACAAAAGAAGCTATCCTAATCTATGATCTATGAGTTACAAAAGATCCTATCTATGTCTTCAAACTTGCCCTTGTGTTGCCTTGCACTTGTATCTTGTGTTCTTCCAATGTAATTCTTGTTGTTGCCTTGGCGATGTTTTGCCATTCCTCTTGATGATGCTTGACTGATACAATGTGTCCATTTTTCAGGTGGGCTCCTGCTTGTGATGCTTGAAAAGTATTCCCTTCTTCTTCCAGGTGGGCTCCTGCTTGCGATGCTTGAAAAATATTCCCTTGTTCTCCAGGTGGGCTCCTGACTGCGACGCTTGAAAAGTATTCCCTTGTTCTCTAGGTGGGCTCCTGACTGCAACAAAATAGACAAACAAAGAAAAAAAATTTGCCTCAATTTGGTGGCTGGGTACAACATGTTATCAAATATTTAAAAAAATTGAAAGCTAAAATTTGAATTATACTTCCCTTGTTGTCCAGGTGGGCGCCTGACTGCTGAAGCTTGAAAAGTGATCCCTTGTTCTCCAGGTGGGCTCCTGATTGCTGAACTTGAAAAGTATTCCCTTGTTCTCCAGGTGGGCTCCTAATTGCAACAAAATAGACAAACAAAGAAAATTTTCTTCCCCAGTTTGGTGGCTGGTAGACTTGTGAGTTGTTACCTAAGCTATTGGTGCAATAATGAGAGTAAAACTAAAGACTTGATTGGCATGTGCGTCCCCTGTGAGTAAAGCCATTTTGATTTAGATTTTTATCCTAGGAGAAAATTCCTCAGACTAGGGTGTTTTTCAGTCTTAGGAGAAAGATTTATTAGACTAAGATTTCGACTCTAGGAGAAGATTCATCATACTAGGTCTTTGTTTAGTTATCTTAGGAGAAAGTTTCATCAGACTAAGATTTTAGATCCTAGGAGAAGGTTTCTCAAACTAGGTCCATTTTGTTATCTTAGGAGAAAGTTTCATCAGACTAAGATTTTGACTCTAGGAGAAGGTTCATCAGACTAGGTCTTTGTTTAGTTATCTTAGGAGAAAGTTTCATCAGACTAAAATTTTGACTCTAAGAGAAGGTTCATCAGACTATGTCTTTGTTTAGTTATCTTAGGAGAAAGTTTCATCAGACTAAGATTTTAGATCCTAGGAGAAGGTTCATCAGACTGGGTCTATTTTTTTTTATTTCAGGAGAAAGATTCTTCAGACTAAGATTTTGACTCTAGGAGAAGATTCATCAGACTAGGTCTATTTTGTTATCTTGTGATCTTAGGAGAAAGTGTAACGACCCGGCTGGTCGTTTCTGGAATTTACGCCCCGATCCCCCATTAACTGTTTTCCCTAAGTTCATTTCTGCTATTTTGGTTTACTAGGATGTTCGGTATTAGGATTCGGAGTGTTTTGGGACACTTAGTCCCTAAATTAGAGTTTAAGAGTTGAAAAATGGTCTGTATTCGGAATAGTGTGAAGACGACCTTAGAATGGAAATTCGATGGTTCCGTTAGCTCCGTTAAGTGATTTCGGGGTTGGGAGCGTGTTCGGAATGTTATTTGGAGGTCCGTAGCTCTTTTAGGCTTAAAATGCCAAAGTTTGAATTTTTGAAGTTTCCGGTCCGATAGTGAGTTTT